>JAXQQM020069526.1:0-110057 GCA_034641835.2 Pinus albicaulis
AGAAGAAAAGAGATATCAACGCCTTAGAAATAAGCCACTTCGAGGGGGCAACCTCCAATACATTACATGAATGAACAATTCTTGGATGATTCAAATTACAAAACTTCCTTTCTATATATAGGAGTCCATGGGGCCACAATGTAATCCTAGCCAACCTAAAAATAATAGTTTAAGGGCACAATAATAACAATATCGGGGTTACAAGGGTACAATAATGTTAAACACCATGTTGAATCACACACATGGTGTATGAGGATGATGAACACACACACACAAGAGACTCAACACAATGAAAGATAAGCGTGAGGCTTTCTTATTTTCCATTATACAAAGATGTACATTTATAGTACAATGGTGTGACTCTTGGTTTCACATTCCAAGGTCACTTGGACTCCATTGTGATTTTTCGCATTCCACACCTACCCATGTAGGATTAGGTGTTCCAACATCCCCCCTTAATCCGAAGGGGTATGTGTGAGTCCAAGAAAAGAGTTGTAATACAAATATGCAAAGTATACATGGCAGCACTTGGGCTGAATCAACTCTATGAAATGTTGGAAAAAAGAGGTGGTTTTAGGATGACCACAAACACTGGAACGCAATACATGTTGCAGTTCCCGGAACTCTTCCAAAACTGGCAAGAAGCTGAAGGCTTCTGCTAGAGGAATTGTCCCTCATAAAAAAAGGAGACCTTCGACCTAAAAGAAGGGAGGTCTACTACCTGTGGTGGTTTTAGGTTGTCCACCAACCAAAGATGATGGTTTTAGGTTATCCACCAACCAAAGATGATGGTTTTAGGTTATCCACCAACCGAAGGCATGCTCATGGGCATCCGTGTCTCTGGCTACATCTCTGAATCCGGAATGATGAATTGTGGCTCAAGCTCGCTTGAACAGCTGGCTACAACTCTGAACATGGAATGAGAGATTGTGGCTCAGGCTCGCTTGATCTGTCGTCGAAGCTTGTACATGACCACCATTTCCCCCCCTGTCAGGGACAAGGTGAGACGATGGTGAAAACTCAACTGCAAGTTTGCTCAATATTCTTGAACAAGTTCTAACATGTGTCGTAAACATCTTCTTGGCTGCTGATGCCCATTGCCAAGAAGCGATCCATCCAAGATGAATCTTGGTTCTTGCAGGAGGATTGTGTCTGAAGCATCTGTCTGAAGAATGGGTGTGCCGACCACAGTGCTTGCATGGATGAAGATCAAAACAGTGATCTTTCATGTGGCCAACTCGATCACAGTGTTGGCATTTTACGATCTGTTGTTGTGGAAGTGGAACAGGATCTGGAACAACTGCAGGTGAACTGTCATACAGGAATCCGGCACTCTGAAATATGATGGGCTTGGTGTAGTCTGGAATATGAAAGGACACATCCTTGTCATATCCAAGACCAGTTCGGTGCTTGTTGTGGACAAGCTCTTCCCAAGCTCTGATGATGGGCTTGAGAAGTGCAGGCTGAGCTGCTGCATCTGCATGTACATCTGCTGAATGTGGATCAACTGCAATTTTATCTTCTTTCTTCTGATGAGAGTCCTTCACAATCTTCTGAACAGAAACAGGTTCAGAATGGTGACTCTTTCGCTGAAGTTCATCTCGCTGAAGCTGAGATTCCAACTGCAAAAACTCAATCTTCTCTTGTGCATCTTGCAAACAACTTTGAATGTTACAAAGAGCATCCTTGTTCATTTTTATCACATCATCAACATTTGAATGAATGAGGTCATTCAATAACATTAATGCCTCATTGATTTTGGCCATTTTCAACAATTTAGGCTCAAAACAAATGAAAGGGTGTCGGCTTCAACCGAAAATGCACCCGTTTACAATGTGATGCAACAAGAAATACAAATGACTCAAAAGAATTTCCAACTATGGAAATCTCAAGTACAAAATGTGCTCCTCAAATGATGGAGGACAATCAACAATGACTTACATCAACAACTCAAATTCACTGATTCCAACTATGAATGAAGAGGCAATATCTACTCACAATACAATGTCACCTCAATACAATATCTCTGCAAAATATTTGTATGAATGTGCAGCAAAAACACGTGCAAGAAGCCTTTAAGGCAGCTGAATTTTCCTTCAAAGAGCTGTTTTGCAATGATGGCAAACTTGTCTTCTTTAAGAAAATCTTCAAAAAAAATCACCCTTATGTCTGTCAAATTTGCAATTTTCTTTATGTATAGTCCATTATGCCATTTCTTCTTCCTTTCTGCTGTTCAAGTCTTCTTCCTCTCTCTCTCCTATCTCTCTGCTGTTTTTTTTTTTTTAATTAAAAAAATAATTAAAAATGGGAATTAGTTACAGAAGAGTGGGATAAAATTTAATTTAAAAAGGAAAGAGGATTAATTTAAAAAAGGGAGAGGGAGTATTATATGGAGGGGTTTATTAATGGGGGAGGGGGGTTATTAAAAAAAATATTAAAATGGAAAAGGGATTTTTATTTTTTATTTTTATTTTTATTTTTAAAGAAAGGAAATTAATTAAAAAAAGGAATGAAGGAGTCTAGTTAAAAAGGAGGAGGGGGATTAATAGAGATGGGACGTGTATTAAAAATGAGGAGGGAGGGAAATTAACATAAAAAAGGAGGCGGATTTAAAATGAAGGGGTGTAGGGATGATTATATGAGAGAGGGGGGGTTGTATATTATATAGGAGTTAAATATGAAATTTAAAAAGGGAGGAGTATTCTGTTTGGGGGGATGAATTAAAATGGAGGGATTTTAATTTAAAAAATTATAAACGAAACATGAGGAATTCGTAAGGCGTGGAGATAAGTGTGAGGGAGAAGGCGTAAGTGATGGTGAGGAGAGAATGCGTTGAGGGAGAGGGGCCGGCTTTAAAAGTCGTGAAGGGCAGAGCAATGTGTGAGTAGAGGGGTCGGGTGTGAGAGCTGGGGTGTAAGGCGGACTGTGCGTAGGAGCGTATGGGAGGCGCGTATATGCGTTGAAGGGAGAAGGGGATGCGCGCTGTTGTGAGGGGATTGGAGTGGCCGGCTATGATAGCCGAGGGCAGGAATTGAGGTAAGGGGCATTTGCAGGTAGGTAAGGAGGGACGGCGTAGAGTTTTAGGCCGTGGGTAAGGGTATAGCGCTGTAAGTAGAGGTGTAGTGGCCGCGTAGGAGTTGGGAGATGCAGGTAGGGCGTAGGGAGAGGTGAGGAGGTGTGCGCAGGAGTGAGGGCATGGGTTTGGAGCAAGCGATGGCATGGGGTTTGAACTGATTTGCAGAGTATGGCTGGAGCTATAAGGGTTGTAGGGATTTTTTTTATTTTTATTTTTATTTTTTATTTTTTATTTTTTTTATTTTTAAATACAACAGAGAGCAGAGAAGAACAGAGAATCTACATTTTCTTCCAGCAGCAGAATTTTATTCCTTTCAAATATATAGCAGAATGGACAAAGTGCAGAAATGAGGGCAACAATAGAATTTTTCCGGCAGCAGAGAAACCCAGAATTGCAGAATTTTCCAGATTATTTCAACAGTAAAACTCAGAAATTAGAGAACTCAGAAATCTCAGAAATTTCCAGCAGCTCAAAAATGCAGAGATGAAGAATTTTCCAGCAGAAAAACTCAGATTTCTTTTGCAATAAAAACCAGAAACTTCTTCTTCTTCAGAAACTCAAATTAAACACTTTTCAGCAGCTCTTTCAAAATGATGCAGATTTTAATGAACAGAAATTGCAGAGAAAATTTAAAATGAAAACCTTCAGATGGGCAGTGCTGCCTTCTTCAAAACCAATGCTGCTCTTCTTCAAAACAAATTCTGAATGCTGCTCTTTCTTCTGAATGCAGCAAAAACACTGCTACAAACACTTGAGTGCTGCATAAAAAACAACAATTTTTGCAGATATGCATAGGACATAAACACAAATGGCTCACTCAAAGTGGACCAGGGCCAGCAATCGCCCGCTCTGATACCATGTTAAACACCATTTTGAATCACACACATGGTGTATGAGGAAGATGAGCAAACACACAAGAGACTCAACACACAATGAAAGATAAGCGTGAGGCTTTCTTATTTTTCCATTACATATGGATGTACATTTATAGTACAATGGTGTGACTCTTGGTTTCACATTCCAAGGTCACTTGGAATCCATTGTGATTTTTCGCATTCCACACCTACCCATGTAGGATTAGGTGTTCCAACAAATAATAACAATAAGGGGGTTACACTAACAACAATAAGGGACTATAATAGTAATACAGGGACCTAACATGCCCCTCTCCTTCAAAAAAGTGTTTTCCTCAACGCTTGAGTAGCTATGGGTGCTTCTGTATAAAATTATCATCCTCCCATGTAGAATCTTCAGCAAGTAAGTCCTTCCACTTGATGAGATACTCTGAAATTGATCAATTCCATAGTTGTCGAGTTCTTGTTTCCGTGACCGCTTCAGGTTCCAATATTATTTTTCCTTCCTCATCAAGTTTTGGCAATATTGTTTGAACTAGAATATTTTCACCTACAACCTTCTTTAAGCATGAAACATGGAAAATTGGATGCACTCATGAGGAAGCAGGAAGCTCCAATTTGTATGCCATAGTACCAGTATTTTGCAACACCTTGTAAGGACCATAGTACTTTGGCGATAATTTATTATCCTTCTTAGCTTGCTTGAGGGACATTTGTTTGTATGGTTGTAGCCATAAAAATGCCCAGTCTCCTACATCAAAACTTCTCTCGCTGCGATGTTGATCTGCCTGTTGTTTCATTCGATTTTGTGCCAAATTCAGGTTATCCTTTAAGAGTTGGAGAACTTCTTGTTGACGCTCGATGTGATCTTCCACTGCTTGAACCTTCGAATTTTCCCTTAAAGATGATGTGATCGATGGTGGATGATATCCATAAAGTGCCATAAATGGGGTCATTTTTGCTGCAGTATGGAAGGAAGTGTTACACCACCATTCAGCGAGAGGTAACCACTTGACCCATTGTGTTTGTTTATCAGATACAAAACAACGAAGATATCCTTCCAAACATTTATTTACTATCTCAGTTTGACCATCGGATTGAGGATGATAAGATGAGCTATGAGCTAATTGAGTACCCAAACAAGAAAATAACTCCGTCCAAAAATTTCCAGTAAAAATGGGATCTCTGTCTCTCACAATAACCCTTGGGTTTCCATGTAGCTTTTGAATTGTGTCCATAAATGTAGTAGAAACTGTACTTGCTTTAAATGGATGAGATAATGCACAAAAGTGTGCATACTTGGTAATTCTATCAACTACCACCATGATTACACTCTTTCCTTCGGACTTAGGTAAACCAGTGATAAAATCTATTGAAATCTCCTCCCAATGTTGACTTGGAATGGATAAAGGTTGTAGAATACCCGGGGTATTAATTGTCTCAACTTTATTCTGCTGGAAAACCAAACATTCTGCCACAAACTTTTGAATATCATATTTAAGGCCATCCCAAAAAAATTCTTTCTTCACTCTGTGGTAAGTTTTTAAAAATCCTGAGTGTCCTCCTAAAGGAGAAGTGTGAAATTCCAAAATAATCTTTTGTTTTAGTTGGGAATTCTTACAAAGATATAAGCGATATTTGTACCATAAGGAATCATTTTTCCAACTAAATGTATCAGATGTACTAGGATCTTGCTGAAACTTTTGAATGAGAGTCCACACTTTTTCGTCCTTCTTCCATTCATCTCTTGCTTCTGTTATCCAATCTGGTTGGATAATAGAAATGGCACAAAGAAATGCTTCCACCCCTTCATTCTTTCTTGAGAGTGCATCTACAACAACATTTAACTTCCCTTTTTTGTATATTATTTCAAATTCATAACCCAACATCTTTGTGACCCATTTTTGCTGCTTTTCTGAAGATAGTATTTGTTACAAAAAGTGTTTAAGACTATCATGATCAATTTTTACCTTGAAGTGTCTTCCCATTAGGTAAGTTCTCCATTTCTTTAGCGCATGCAGTATTGCTAACATTTCCTTCTCATAAATAGGTTTCTGTAAATACTTTCCTTTGATTAGACGACTTTCAAAAGAAATGGGTCTTCCTTATTACATTAAAACAACACCAATTCCATTTCCTAAGGCATCACATTCCACAATAAAGGTTTTTGTGAAGTTTGGCGTAGCTAAGACTGGTGCTAGGCACATTGCCTCTTTAAGATGTTCAAAGGCCTTAGTTGCTTCAGGAGTCCATGAAAATGAATCTTTCTTCAATAATTTTGTTAGAGGTGCTATCATTCTCCCATAATTCTTAACAAAATTTCAATAATACCTTGTTAACCCGAGAAATCCTCGCAACTGCTTTATGGTTGTGGGGACTTTCCTTTCCTTAATGGCTTTAATTTTGTTAGGGTCTACCTTAACACCCTCGTGAGATACAATATGACCCAGATATTCCGCCTCTTGTACTCCAAAGAAACATTTGGATTTTTTTGCACATAACTGTTTCTCCTGCAATAGTTTGAGCACCCTGTCAACATGTTGAACATGATCCTTCCAAGACCTGTTGTAGATTAGTATATCATCAAAAAATACTAGCACAAATTTTCTAAGGAAGGGTTTGAAAATGGAATTCATCAACCCTTGAAATGTAGAAGGTGCATTGGTAAGGCCAAAGGGCATGACCAAAAATTCATAATGACCCTCATGAGTTCGAAATGTTGTTTTTGGAATATCTTCAGTCTTCATTCTAATTTGATGATATCCTGAACGAAGATCCAACTTGGCAAAATAAATTTCTCCATGTAATTCATCCAATAATTCATCAATCACAGGAATGGGAAATTTGTCTTTAATGGTGAGCTTATTGAGCTCCCTATAATCTGGACACATTCGCCATGATCCATCCTTCTTGTGTACCAATACTACGGGAGCAGAGAAAGAACTTTGACTAGGTTGAATTATACCCGCCTCTAACATTTCTGCAATCATACGTTCAATTTCGCTCTTTTGGACATAAGGATATCTATAAGGCCTGATGTTTGGAGGAACACTTCCTGGAATCAAATGAATAGCATGATAATGATCATGAATAGGTGGGAGTCCTTTTGGAGTTTCAAAAACCTTGGAATGATTGTCCAAGACTTTTTGGAGATCTGCAGAAATAGATGATTTTTATGTTGGAACTTCTAGTGAGCATAATTGTGCAATTATGCCTCGTTGTTCTTTCTTTAGAAGATTTTTCATGAAATTAGAGCTTATTATATTTCCCGACTTCCCTGCAATACCCCATAATTAAATTTCCTTTCCTTCTGAAAAAAATTTCAAGAAAAGTTCTTGAAAATTAAAAGCTACCATCCCCAAAGATTGTAGCCATTGTACTCCTAGTACAACATCAACACCTCCCAAAGGAATGGAAAGAATTGGACTATTCAATACATATTCCCCCATGGTTAGCTTGATATTATGGCATTTTCCAGAGAAATTTATAGTTCCTCCATTTGCAACCATCACTTGACATTCTAGTGCTGGTTATAGGAAACAATTCAATTCCTTGGCTACCTTACAATGAATAAAATTATGGGTACTACCTGAATCAATCAACACTATTACCTTTTTCTTCTTGATATGTCCTTCTATCTTGAGAGTTTGAGGAGTGGTAATTCTTGCCAATGAATTACACGATATGGTCGGACTCATTTCTTCCGCTTCTTGGGTTGGTTCTTGGTGTATTTCCTCTTCTTGTTCATTTTCTTCTTCCTCTTCACAATCTATGTAAAATAATTTCTTCTCAGCACACTTATGACCTTTAGTGTATTTGCTATCACAACCGTAGCAAAGCCCTTTTGCTCTTTTTTCTTCCAATCGTTGTGGTGTCAACCTTGTAGGTTGTGGAAATCTAGGAGTAGCAACACTTCCCTCTTTATAGAAGTGAGTGGTAGGCTTCCTTGTCGCCATAATTTTACATTCAATTTTTTTGGCCAACCTGAATGCCTTCTCCAATGAATCAGGTTCCAAAATGTGAACTTCATGTTGGATGTTATCCTTTAAAGTACCTATGAAGAGATCAATCTTGTGTTCCTCTGGAATATCAGTTACCCTTATATTCAATTTTTGGAAGTCCTCAATGTGCTCCCCATTAAACCCTTTTGTTTGAGATTTATCAATTGGCTAAAGAAGGTGTTTCTCTTTGTATCCTCATAATGTGCTATCATTTCCTCCGTAAAAATTGACCAAGTGACAATTTTTTTACGGGAGCAAAGCCATCGATACCATGCAAATGTATTTTGTTCTAAATGTAAAGTTGCAATGCGTACCTTTTGTGTGTTTTGCACGTTATGGAGATCAAAATATTGCTCCATCTCTAGTATCCATGTTACAGGATCCTTTCCATCAAACTTCCTCATATCCATTTTTGGAATATGGTGGTTCTTCCCGCCAACATTAGATTTTATGAAATCACGATTAACATTTATTTTGTTCTCATCATGAGTTTCCTCTACTATCTTTTCACCATTAGGAAACATTTCTTGTATCAACTTTGTCAAACCTTCCATGTCTCCTTTTAGATCATTCTTCATGTTTTCCATCTTAGCTTCCATGTCATCCATCTTAGATTCCATGCCAGCTTCCATGCCATCCATCTTAGCTTCCATGTCATTCTTCAAACCATCCATCTTAGATTCCACGCCTCTCTTCAAACCATCCATCTTAGTTTCAACGCCTTTCTTTAAAACTTCCATGTCATTTTTTGTTGCTCTTTGTGAGAGCAAAATTTGTTGCACTTGCTCTTGTAATTTTGATATGGCATGTTGCCATTCTTTGTCTTCATGAGTCATAGTACATCATTCTAAAGGCTTAATGGGTGTTGAATTATTTTTAGGGGCCATTTTAGAATCCAATACTGATATCTATTCTACAATATGCCCTTGGAATCAATTCAACTCTGATTCTTCAAACAAGACTTATGCACCCGGAAAAAAATACACACCTTTTACTTGCTTTTGAGGAGCTCGAGAGCTCAAATTGAATTATATCTATAATTGTGATCCTAAATATTCGAAATTATTCCGTAGTAGCCCTCTCGTTTCTCTCAAATGCCATAGGTCTGATCCGATTTGGATTCTTCAAGGCAAAGTTATGTCCAATCTCCCACAATGACCCAATTCTGTATTGGTTTATAGAGCAAACTTGTATGACTTGCCACGTGTCATTGTTTCCTCTTTTGGCTCTAAAATTGATAGACCGAAAACTATAGTCCATGCACTTACGGCCACTTTTTACATCATTCCAATCTAATTCACAGAGAGAGAGCTATGAATATGTTCCCACGATCACCTCTTTGAGATGAAATTCAGAAGCCTCAAAAAGCCCTAACGTCCACAGATCGTATCTCCGAAAATATTACGAACCAATATCTAAATTTTTTTGACGATGTTCCTCAGGATTGTGGCTTCGCACTCTAAAAATTTCAGCTTCTGAACCTTCGTATAAAAAAGGGCATTACGAAAATATCATGATGACCTGTTTAGGTTAAATTCAAGAGCCTGCAAAATGACCTAACTTGCACAGATCATATCTCCGAAAATATTTCAAACCAAGCTTTAAACGTTTTTGACGATGTTCCTCAGGATTTTTTCTTCACACTCTAAAAATTTCAGATTCTAAAACTTCGTAGAAAAAACGTTATAGCGAAAATTCCACGCTGACCTGTTTGGAGTAGCGAAACCCTAGAATCTCAAAGCCCTGATACCAAATGTTGTGAAACCAGCTCCAAAAAGAGAAGAAAAGAGATATCAATGCCTTAGAAATAAGCCACTTCGAGGGGGAAACCTCCAATACATTACATGAATGAACAATTCTTGGATGATTCAAATTACAAAACCTCCTTTCTATATATAGAGTCCATGGGGCCACAATGTAATCCTAGCTGACCTAACAATAATAATTTAAGGGCACAATAATAACAATATGGGGGTTACAAGGGTACAATAATAACAATAAGGGGGTTACACTAACAGCAATAAGGGACTATACTAGTAATATAGGGACCTAATAGAATATGTTCACCCCATACTTCATGGTCAATATTATGTATATTACAAGCATTATGATTGTGAATACACTTATCTTTCTACCCCCTATGGTCACCAATAATCAACCAATACATGTTATAAATTTGTATCTGCTATAAAATCTAAGCATTATGACCTTAACAAAAAAATCCTTTGATGAGCTATGAGTCCCAAGAACACAAACCTCTTAACAAAAATATACCTTTGACAATTGTGACATCGAACACATTCTACCTCCTAAGAAATATGATCTTTGGTAAAATCACCTTGAAACCACTATGAAAATATACCCATTGAATCTTATGACCCTTGATATACTCAACCCTTAACAAATAATGGCCTGTAACAAATTAATTTCAAAATACACTTTACCCCTCATGACTATTAACCATGGTTGACCATGTTGAACCACTAACCCTACTAATTTCCCAACCCACCAAACCATGCTAACATACCTTGAATAAAATCATTTCCCATTAAACCATATTCGCATATGTTGATAATGATGAATCACTCAACATAAAAAACCATAACTCAATTAACATCACCAGCCATTAACCCTTTATCATGGTTAAGCAATATTAACCATAGTGACCATGGTTGGCCTTCCTGACAATAAGGACCACTTTAATAATATTTCACCATATTAATCTGTTTGGTCCCTATATTACTAGTGTAGTCCATTATTGTTGTTAGTGTAACCCCCTTATTGTTATTGTTGTACACCTGTAACCCAAATATTGTTACTATTGTGCACTTACATTGTTATTGTTAGGTCGGCTAGGATTATATTGTGACCCCATGGACTCCTATATATAGAAGGAGGTTTTTTCATTTGTATCATCCAAGAATTGTTCATTTATGTAATGTAAATGAGGTTTCCCCCTCGAAGTGGCTTATTTCTAAGGCGTTTATCTCTCTTTTCTTCTATTTTTGGAGCTGGTTTCATAACATTTGGTATCAGAGCTTTAGATTCTAGTGCTTCGCTGCTCGAAATAGGTCACAGTGGAATTTTCACTATAACGTTTTCTAAGAAGGTTCAGAAGCTAAAATTTTGATCACGTGAAGCAGAAATGCCAAGGAACTACGTGTAGAAATTTCATATATTGGTTTGTAATAGTTTCGGATATATGATCTGTGGAAGTTAGGGTTTTTTCAGGCTCCTGAGTTTCATCTCAAAAAGGTGACCGTGAGAAAATCGTCATAACTCTCTCTCTCTCTCTAAGCACCAAATTGGAATTATGTAAAAAGTGGCCACAATCAAACAGAATATAGTTTCTTGTGTATCAATTTCAGAGTCGAAGGAGGAAACAGTGACATGTGGCACGTTGTACAAGTTCGCTCTACTGAACCAACCCATAAATAGGTCAATGTGGGAGATTGTTCATAAATTTTCCTTGAAGAATCGAAATTACACCAAACTTATGGCATTCGAAAGAATATTCTAAGGGCTACTACAAGACCTAATTTTAGATATTGAAGATCTGAAATCATAGTGTTAATTCAGTTTCAATATCGATCTCCTCAAAAGAAAGAAAAAGGTGTGTATTTTTTTCTTCGAATTGCATAAGTATTGCTTGAAAAATTAGTTTGAATTGATTCAAGGGAATATTTTAGAATAGATATCAGTATTGGGTTCTAAAAGGCTCCCTAAATATAATTCTACACCCATTAAGCCTTCAAAAGGCTCTACTATGACTTGTGAAGATGAAGAAGTGAAAATGACATATCGAAATTACAAGAGTAAGTGCACCAAATTTCGCTCTCGCAAAGAGCAACAAAAAATGAAATGGAAGTTTTGAAGAAAGGAGTGGAAGCTAAGATGGATGGTTTGAAGAAAGGCATGAAGCTAATATGGGTGGCATGGAAGTTGGCATGGAAGCTAAGATGGATGACATGGAAGCTTAGATCGATGAAAAAATGAAATACAACATGGAAAACATGAAGAATTATTTAAAATAAAGCATGGAAGGTTTGACAAAGTTGATACAAGAAATGTTTCCTAATGGCGAAAATATAGTAGAGGAAACCCATGATGAGAAAAAAAAAATGTTAATCGTGATTTCATAAACTCTAATGTTGGATGGAAGAACCACCATATTCCAAAGATGGATATGAGGAAGTTTGATGACAAGGATCCCATAACCTGGATACTACAGATGGAGCAATATTTTGATCTCAATAATGTGAAAAACACAGAAAAGGTATGCATTCCAACTTTACATTTAGAGCAAAATACATTTGTATGGTATCGATGGATTTTATCCCATAAAAAAATTTCCACTTGGTCAATTTTTACGAAGGAAATGATAGCACATTATGAGGATACAAAGAGAAACACCTTCTTTATCCAATTGATAAATCTCAAACAAAAGGGTCCAGTGGTGGAGCACATTGAGGACTTCCAAAAATTGAATATAAGGGTAACTGATATTCCAGAGGAACACAGGATTGATGTCTTCATAGGGAATTTAAAGGATAACATCCAACATGAGTTTCACCTTTGGGAACCTGATTCATTGGAGAAGGCATTCAAGTTGGAAAGAAAAAATGAATGTAAAATTATGGCGACAAGGAAGCCTACCACTCACATCTATAAATATGGATGTTGCTACTCCTAGACTTCCACAACCTACAAGGTTGACACCACAACAATTGGAAGAAAAAAGAGAAAAAGGGCTTTGCTACAATTGTGATAGTAAATACAGTAAAGGTCATAAGTGTGTTGAGAAGAAATTATTTTACATAGATTGTGAAGAGGAAGAAGAAAATGAACAAGAAAATTCAAAAGAAGAGGATATACACTAGGAACCAACCCTAGAAGAAGAAGAAATGAGTCTGACATATCATGTAATGCATTGGTAGGAATTACCACTCCTCAAACTCTCAAGATAGAAGGACATATCAAGAAGAAAAAGGTAATTGTGTTGATTGATTCGGGTAGTACCCATAATTTTATTCATTGTAAGGTAGCCAAGGAATTGAATTGTTTCCTATACCCAACACCAGAATTTCAAGTGATGGTTGCAAATGGAGGAACTATAAATTGCTCTGGAAAATGCCATAATATCAAGCTAAACATGGGGGAATATGTATTGAATAGTCCAATGCTTTCCATTCTAGTGGGAGGTGTTGATGTTGTATAAGGAGTACAATGGTTACAATCTTTGCAGATGGTAGCTTTTAATTTTCAATAACTTTTCTTCAGATTCTTTTCAGAAGGAAAGGAAGTCGAATTACGAGGTATCGTAAGGAAGTCGGGAAAGATAACAAGCTCTAATGTCATGGAAAATATTCTTAAGAAAGAACAATGAGGTGTAATTTCACAATTATGCTCACTAGAAGTTCCAATTTCAAAATCATCTATTTCTCCAAGTCCCCAAAAAGTCTTGGACAATCATTCCAAGGTGTTTGAAACTCCCAAAGGGTTCTCAACTATTCGTGATCATAATCATGATATTAATTTTATTCCAGTAAGTGTTCCTCCGAACATCAGGCCTTACAGATATCCTTATGTACAAAAGAGTGAAATTGAACGTATGATTGCAGAAATGTTAGAGGCTGGTATAATTCAACCTAGTCAAAGTTCTTTCTCTGCTCCAGTAGTATTGGTGCACAAGAAGGATGGATCATGGCACATGTGTCCGAATTATAGGGAGCTCAATAAGCTCACTATTAAAGATAAATTTTTCATTCATGTGATTGATGAATTATTGAATGAATTACATGGAGCAATTTATTTTACCAAGTTGGATCTTCATTCAGGATATCATCAAATTAGAATGAAGACTGAAGATATTCCAAAAACAACATTTCGAACTCATGAGGGTCATTATGAAATTTTTGTCATTCCTTTTGGCCTTACTAATTCACCTTCTACATTTCAAGGGTTGATGAATTCCATTTTCAAAACCTTCCTTCGAAAATTTGTGTTAGTATTTTTCGATGATATACTAATCTACAACAGGTCTTGGACATATCATGTTCAACATGTTGACAGGGTGATCAAACTATTGCAGGAGAAACAATTATATGCAAAAACATCCAAATGTTTCTTTGGAGTACAAGAGGTGGAATATATGGAGCATATTGTATCTCACAAGGGTGTTAACGTAGACCCTAACAAAATGAAAGCCATTAAGAAATGGAAATTCCCCACAACCATAAAGCAGTTGCAAGGATTTCTCGATTTAACAGGGTATTATCGCAAGTTTGTTGAGAATTATGGGAGAATAGCAGCACCCCTAACAACATTTTTGAATAAATATGAATTTTCATGGACTCTTGAAGAAACTAAGGCCTTTAAACATATTAAAGAGTTAATGTGCCTAGCACCAGTCTTAGCTACGCCAAACTTCACAAAAACATTTATTGTGGAATATGATGCCTCACGAAATGGAATTGGTGTTTTTTTAATGTGAGAAGGAAGACCCATTTCTTTTTAAAGTTGTCCAATCAAAGGAAAGTATTTACAGAAAGATATTTATGAGAAGGAAATGTTGGAAATACTACATGCACTAAATAAATAGCGACCTTACCTAATGGGAAGACAATTCAAGGTAAAAAATGATCATGGTAGTCTTAAAAATTTTTGGGAACAAAAACTATCTTCAGAAGAGCAAAAAAAATGGGTCACAAATATGTTGGGTTATGACTTTGAAATCATCTATAAAAAAGGGAAGCTAAATGTTGTTGCAAATGCACTCTTAAGAAAGGATGAAGAGGTGGAAGGATTTCTTTGTGCCATTTCTATTATCCAACAAGATTGGATAACTGAAGCGAGGGATGAATGGAATAAGGAAGAAAAAGTGTGGACACTCATTCAAAATTTGTAGCAAGATCCTAGTACATCCGATACATTTAGTTGGAAAAATTATTCCTTATGGTACAAAGATCGCTTATATATTTTTAAGAATTCTCAACTAAAACAAAATATTATTTTGGAATTTCACACTTCTCCTTTGGGACGACACTCAGGATTTTTAAAAACTTACCACAAGGTGAACAAAGAATTTTTTTTACGATGGCCTTCAATGTGATATTCAAAATTTTGTGGCAGAATGTTTGGTTTTCCAGCAAAATAAAGTTGAGAAAATTAAGACCATGGGTCTTCTACAGCCTTTATCCATTCCAAGTCAACATTGGGAGGAGATTTCAATGGATTTTATCCATGTCTACCTAAGTCCGAAAGAAAGAGTGTCATCATGGTGGTAGTTGATAGACTTACCAAGTATGCACACTTTTGTGCATTATCTCATCCATTTAAAGAAAATACATTGCTACTGCATTTATGGAAACAATCCAAAAGCTACATGGAAACCCAAATATTATTATAAGTGATAGAGATCCCATTTTTAATGGAAATTTTTGGACAGAATTATTTTATTGTTTCGGTACTCAACTTGCTCATAACTCATCTTATCATCCTCAATCCGATGGTCAAACTGAGATAGTGAGTAAATGTTAGGTCCTTATATTAATAGTGTAGTCCCTTATTGTTGTTAGTGTAACCTCCTTATTGTTATTGTTGTACCCTTGTAACTCCAATATTCTTATTATTGTGCCCTTACATTATTATTTTTAGGTCGGCTAGGATTATATTGTGACCCCATTGAATCCTATATATAGAAGGAGGTTTTTTCATTTGTATCATCCAAGAATTGTTCATTTAAGTAATATACAGGAGATTTCCCCCTCGAATTGGTTTAATTATAAGGCATTGATCTCTCTTTTATTCTATTTTTGGATCTGGTTTCATAACATAGTCATATTTGGTCACATATAGTTGCTAACCTTAAATAACTTATTCTATGAACCACATTCCCCATTAATTATAGTAAACCAATAGTTATTATTGACTATTGTTAACAATATAGAATGTGAGTAACCATTATTGATACATAAAACCATAAATCTTGTAACCAACTAACCATATTAACCCCTAGTACTTATTTCTCTAACCCACTAACACCTCATACTTTAAGCTTTAACCCATGTGACCCCTATTAATAAACCCCTAACTCATTATGAAACAAGAAACATTAAACCCCTAATACAATAATAATCCTTAACCCATATGACCCCTACTACAATCAACACCTTGAAAAAAATAACCTTGAACACATTAAATCACTAATACACCATAACCCTAATCCTTATTACCCCAAACACAATGTATAGCCTCGTGCTTATGAACCTTGACATAATAACCTCTTAACACATTGTGGTCTCAAAGTCACTAATATCCCCTAGTGCACTAACACATCAAGCATAGTAAATTTTAGCACACTTTTGCCATTAACCCTCATGATCTATGATATGATCATCCTCGAAAACCTCATATGATGTTGAGAATGCTAACTCCCTAATATACCATAACCCTTAATCATTATAAGGTGTTTAATTCCTCATTAATATTTCAAATTTATTATGTTTATGTTTCTTGTGATGGAAGGTGAGGTGAAATGGGTTAAAGACCCAGAAAAATTGTAATAATATTTTAACATAAAAATACAAATAAATGATAAGAGGGGGAGGGGTTTTGTATATCCCTGATGGAAAATTGGTAAAAAGGTATGCATGGGGACTAAGACACATGTATAACAACTAGGAAAATCTGCATGGTCTATTGCAAGGATTGATTCTATCCAAAACCAGACAAGTGGAAAATATTGACATCTTGGGAGATTTTCTCATCACTATTCAAAACTTATACAAAGGAACCTTGCCGAGAGATAAATACTTGGAGAACCTTCTGAAGAGAATAAAAGGGCTACTAATTGAAATTACACAAAACATTTCTTCCATATCTTGAGAAGTCAAAATATAGAAGTTGAAAGGAGTTCCAATCGAGTGTGCCAACTCCAAGCCAAGTAATTAGAAATTAATATATATCTAGGATAGTGGCACCTTCCTTAATCATGACGACCCCAACATTTATAAGAAAGGCTTCATGAATTATATCCAAAACATAATTCATTATCAAAGGGACTATCAATAACATATTATTATTTCAATAAGGAATCATAAGAAAAATTTCGATGGGGACCCGACAATTGTCGTGGCATATCAATTTTATTTGAAGCATGGAGATGAGGTAATATAGAAATTATTGCAAGGATCGAGCACATTTCTACGACCATAGTACAACCCCAGTGTGAGATAACCACTTCAAGCGTCAATTGCAAATCATAACAAGGAAATTATAAAAAGTGATGATGCCTTTGCTCTGCTCACATGTGGGATTGAGGGTCAAGTGAGTAAATCTACGGAGAACCACACCACAAGCCAAGTGGGATTTCCATTTTAGTTCTTCATTTGGGGAGAAATCATCGTAGGATATAGATAATTCCATGGAAAACATGTAGAAGCCAGATTAGAAAAAAAACATTTACAATAGTGAGACCGAAATTCATCGTTAATCCAACTACTTGTAATAAGTTAGGGATTGGTAAAATGTCTAATTGCAACAATATTTTCTTAGAGGTCGATCAATACCTCATTACTAGTAAGTTTAGAAATTGTGGAGGGAAAAGTTAAAATAGTGACTGAGATCAGCCTCTGAAGAGATTCCTTGGACATAAATTTGGTATAGATGAGACTGGTAATGTATATCCTCTTTATTTGATGATTATCAATGTAAATAATATATCTAGTTCATAGGATTCTACAACTCAATTGTGCACTAACTCTAGAAATAAGCATAGTCACATAGTTTGTATGGATGGACTCTGTGTCCCTTGGCTAAACGTCATTGAGCTTTACCCTTCGATTTGGGGGAAAAGTATGTGTATCCCATGGTAGTTGTGGAGCACATCAGCTAGGAGAAATGATGAATAAGGTGGGTGAATTTGTGTGCCACTGTGAAGAAAAATGAATTTACAATGTGGATAGGTCAAATAGGAACAACGAGAAACATCAGTTGTGCTTGGAATACCAATTGTGGTTGTAATGATAAGGTAAATCAGTTGATGAAGAAATTGTTTGTGCTCCAGTTAGACTTGATAGGGATGAATTTGAAGCTTAAGGAAAAAATGGTGACAAGTGTGCAAGCGTTGGAGGTTCAAGCGAGCCAATTTAGCTAGGAAATATGTTGATACTAAGGCTCTCCACAACCAAATAGTGGAACTGCAAGAGCAGATCCAACTCCTAAACACCAAAATAAACAACTACAATAATTAGAATTTGAGACAAAAAGGAAAATGTCTGGATCTAAATTGGACACCAACAAAGGAAGTAGATAAGTGCAATTGAAGCATATACTATTTCAAATTTTAATTTTTGGTTGGAATTTTATGTATAGTTTATACCTACACAAATTTATTGAATTTTGGCACAATATTAGACCATTAAGAATGATAATAGACAATATCAGTCATAGGGAATTGAAAGAATGAGTTCACAATGTAAAATTTCTCTAGTATTTTATGTGATCATGCATAGACTTAATACAATCTATACTCATTTATGTGAAAGAAAATAAATAAAAACAAATGATGAAAGGGGTGGAGAATTAATGCATACCATGAGAATATATGAGAGGGGAAAATTGGTAGGTGAGATACTAATCCCATAATCATGGGAGGTAGCTAGGATTTCTACCAAATTGTCTTTTTCAAGGTATGGGAAAAGTACCCATTGATAAACTTCTGATATTGATCCACGAGTTTGAAAAATATATCCATTAAACCTTGGGAAAGAAGTTAGATAAGGAAGGGGTAGGAAAGAAGATATATAATGTAGTGTTCTCATGTCCAAACAATAGGGGAATTCTCACATATGGGTATAGGATCAAATCTAGATGCATTATTGTGCCAAAATGGTTTCTAGTTGATGGAAAAACCACGAGGACATGATAGATCCATTTTTGGATCGATAAAACTGAGCACAAGTGTCCCAAACTTGAATTGTAATGAAAATTTTCATTTTTGGGAACTTTCTAGGTAGAGTAAAAAGGAACTAAGAGGGGAGGTTGTCGAGGGAATATTAGAGTACTTAAGGGGATCTATTGTGTTGTTAAATGCAGTGAAAATAAACCACCCATGGTTTGCGTATGATCTTATCTCTTTGGGGTTTTAAGGGAACTTGCTAGTGTTATGTAGATGAAGGAGAGTGGCATTCATCCTTTCATCACTTATTGCCTAAGAGAGAGTTTCTTTCTAGGTTCTTTCTGGGTAGGGCACTAAGCACTAAGAAAGGGTAGGTCACTGAGGGACTAGTTAGCAGCGAAGCTACTACATTTATGCCATATAAGATAACTAAGAGTTCACATTGAATATATATGCAATCCTTGGGCTTAACGGGATTTGGAGAGAAATCTCTCTCTCTCTCTCTCTCTATATATATATATATATATAGAGAGAGAGAGAGAGAGAGAGAGAGAGAGAGATGAAGGAGTGTGGTATCATTTCCTCATCTTGTAATGACTAAGAGAGAGATAGTATCATCATGGTTGCATGGTTTGGCTTAGGGGTGGCCAACAATAAAGGAGAGAGTAGAAAACTAATCCTATGGTTGGGTATAAAGTGGCTCACACTTAATTATTTTTAGGCAACCATTTATCATAATTAGATAATTACATTTTAGTTTGTAATTTTCCATGTAAATTATGTTAAATGAAATGGAAATGGTGTTCTAGTTGTATATTTTCATCGGGTTTCCCGTTGAGTTCTAAATGATATTTGATTATGCATATGTGTGATTATATGTATAGATCTAGTGGATTTAATGAGCATAAGTATCATGGTAAATTTCAAATATTTAGTTATCTTTAATGACATGGTTGTGATAGACCCCTTGAAAGAAACTTCATGGATGGAAGGATAGGGGAAGTCTACCCCTCAACCTCTTAAATAATCATTATGGGTTGATCAAAAGAGAAGACTCACAAAGGGTTTTAAATATAGAGAGCTATGTTTCAAAAACCATGGAAAATGAATTCTTGCTATGTCACACAAGGATAGAGAGGTCAAGTAACTTTATAAATCTTAGGAAAGAGCAAGGAAATTGTTTAAGAAGGTTGGGCTTGCACTAGCCATGTAAAAAAAGAACCTTTGGGATGTAATATAGTTTAAGAGCCCCCTAGGTTGTCATGGATATGGCAATTATCATTATGGTAATGGTTATAGCTAGGTTGCAGACCTTGGGAAATTGCAAATGATTTATGTGAATGCATTGTTCATAGTTGCTTGGGATCAAAATTAATATTATGATCTCATTTTGTTTTTATTCTAAGGTAATTGGTTATAGTTAATTTCATGCAAGAAAAAGCATATAACATCATGTTTCAATGTATTTGGACATTTTGGATGCTATATCTTATATCCTCTTTCACCTAGATATAATCTGAAGTTTTACTAGGTTCAAATATATTAAGGCTTGATGAGAATGTTGGGATAGGTTAATTAGTATGATGCCTTATGTTAATTAAATATCATAAATCCAAAAATTATTAAGGTTTTCACATGCATATTTCAAGTGGTAATCATGTCAAATTTAAATGTAAATGCATGTTAAGATATTATCTCTGATTTGGTAGAAATCTTGCATTCTTTCCCTTTATTTTTGTTGGGCTAGTGTTATTCATTGCATGAAAGAAGGAAGTTTGTCCAAATGTAAATAATATTTTTGTGGAATTCTCTCTCTCTCTCTCTCTCTCTCTCTCTCTCTCTCTCTCTCTCTCTCTCTCTCTCTCTATATATATATATATATATATATATATATCCAAAAAAATGATTAAGGTTTTCACATGCATGTTTCAAGTGGTAATCATGTCAAAATTTTAAATGTAAATGCATGTTGAATATTATCTACGATTTGGTAAAATATTGCATTCTTTCCCTTTATTTTTGTTGATGATGTTATTCATTTGCACGAAAGAAGGAAGTTTGTCCAAATGTAAATAATATTTTTGTGAACTCTCTCTCTCTCTCTCTCTCTCTCTCTCTCTCTCTCTCTCTCTCTCTCTCTCTCTATATATATATATATATATATATATATATATATATATATATATATATATATATATATATATATATATATATATATATATAGTTTTAAGATAATGTGCTAATTCTTCCCACTTTGGAAATTATATTATTTCTAAAGCTTGCACGATAAACCATGCATGTGTAAGCTTTTGTCGGAGAGTTTTCCACACATGCAAACAACAACACTAATTATGGGTGGTTCAATTTAAATATTGTTGAAATGCGGGTGACAGTTAGTTGATGTTAGATTGTGGATGTAGTGGTATCCTCAAGTGACAATTGAGTGGTTGGCATAATGGGATGTTATCCCCTCTAAGGAGTAGGCCCCCCCACCCTCATGGAGTCTCAACTCTTGCTAATTCATAAATTCCTAGTATATCTCGCTCAAATTTTTAGTATATTTAGCTCAAGGAGTAGGCTAAGTTTGATCTTGGGCCTCAAGAGATTACTCCAATGAGTTAATCCCTTTCAAAGATTTTGGCTTTGCCTTAATTAGGCAGTAATAAATTTTATCATAGATTGTATTGAAAAATTTTATGGTAAAAAATTAGGAATTTCCACGTAAAAGCTTTCTTTAATACTTTAAGTTATAATCCTTAATAAATGTAAGAGTAATTTATATGGGGACTCTGCAAATGACATGGTAGGGCTAGGTGGCATTGGTGCTAATGAAGCACACCTTTAATATGACATGTGGAGTTTATTTTTCAAATCATCTGTCGTATGTAATATGTACATATTTAACACTAATATAGAATGTTCTAGAGGCGATATCTTGGTGCCTCAAGCTCATAATGGGACAAATTTTATATTGTCAGAGAAATATTCATGAACAAAAGATGATGGGGGCCTTAGAAGTGGAGTTTGAAGAGGGCATAAAAAAGATAAGTTTTATAACCCCATCTACCTAAGGTGACTTAGGGGATTGGATGTGTTACAAATGCATACATAGATTCTTTATAAATAGAAAAGTAACCAATAGTAATCACTCATAATACTTAGAGACTTACCTTACAAATCCTTTAGATTTGCACCTCTAACCTTGAGCATTATCAACTTTTTAATTTACAATAAAATATATAGGATCCCATGACATCCAAAACCCCAATCCATTGGACTACATTAGATTAGAACATAAAATGGACATAAAAGTCCACCTTGGCGGGTCCACCTTCTATAACCCCTCCATTGCACTTCACATTGATTAATTACCTATGGAGGTAGCCATGAAAATAATATAACATATACCCGACATTCTACAACTTTTTATTTTGCTTATGTATAGAGGAGCACAACCCACAATTACATGACCAAAAATCCATGGGAGTTGTTGTTTCCCCAAAGATAGTTTCTAGCTGAGGGAAAAATTTTGCGAACACTCAAAAAAAAAGAGATATGGTAAACTTAAACCCGCAAATACAAATAAACCAAAAATATGGAAAGAAATAAATAAAACCTCTTTTTATACATCTTAAAAAGCTATGGTGAATAAATAAAAATAAAAATAAACTAGAGTATGGTAAATAAATAAAAATATAAATAAATTAGAGGTATGATAAATAAGTAAAACCTATTTTTATATTTACTCCATAAATCCTTATTTTTCCTTCTACTGTCATTCTTACATTATTCTTATATAACATATTACAAAAACTCAAAAAAGAAAATTTATTTAGATGAAGCCTATTAACCAACTACCATGAGACAAACTATTATTAATACCATGGGACAAATACCCTATTTAAAATAAAAATATAGCAAATAAATAAATAAATATAAAAGAAATATAAAAAAGAAAGGTAAATAAATAAAAATATATTAAATAGAATTAGAAATCAAAATCTAATTATATATGATGTCTTGGACCAAATACTATGAACCAAATTATTATTAACATCATAAAAAAATATTATTAACCTTAACATTATGTAAACCATAAATTCTATTATAATAACAAACCACCCTAAGTACTACTTATTTTGGTCATAAAATATCGAAATATAATGCCCAAAATTCCTCCATTAGAAGGGGCTTGACTTCTTTGATATTTTATAACAGATACAAACAATTGGTAGCAATACAACCAATGCAATAACAATGCACTTTGATTATCAATCACCTTCCACTATGGGAATGATCAATTTTTGGTATATCAATAACCATTCCCTTTATAACCATAAAGGGAATTTCTTGTTTAATATTTTCTCAATTGCCTCACTAATGATGTTTCCCAATTCATTAACATATATAATTCTTGTGTTCTTCCTAAGAGAGGCAAGGTATCTTTATTATTCCCTTGGGTGTAAAAATTTCTTCAAAATGATAACTCTGGACCTCTTGGAGGCAAAGAATATATGCATGGTAGCCAATAATTTCTCACTGCAAGTTCTCTCGACGATATTTCCATGGAAGACAATATGTGTATATTTTATTAGCATCATACAAGTCTGCAAGCACATTATATAAGATTATACTAAAGTTTCCCAAAACTGCATTTTGGATTCCTAGCTCTAGATTCCCTTCAAAACCATTCACTCGTATTAAGCATCGTGGAGGGGCCCACATCATCAATGGTTGGTGTATATGTTTTTGAACATCCAACCTCATACCGTGTCTCCCCACCAGCCCTTTTTGTAGTATTTGCAGGTCTTGAAATATAGAATCATTATTCAACCCTGCACCTTGATGTTTAGTCTTATAAATTAGACCGACTATTTTACATGTAGCAAGCATTCCTGACACACGGCCACCAAAGCACCCAAGTAATTCATCATCCTCGACTCCTTTTTGATTTGATAATCTTGTGAGGGTGGTGGCCTGTAACTTACATAATTAGCTGGTTGGGCTTGAATAAGAAAAATTAATTTCTCACAAAAAAAAAAATCAAGTTTTCCCAAATGTATTCTATTTTTTTTTAAAAGTCAAAGATTAGTGCCAAGTGCCCAAAGAGATTGCTATTATTTTGACATAATTTAGCTACAACAGGAGCAATGCCCATTTTTTCACTACACCAACAAGATTTTTCAATGTTAACTTACATTGTCAAAGAGCCTACACCATTCTTCAATGTGTCCATTTTCACCAAAAACACCTTTTTGTCTTCAACCATGTCTTTCAAAGTTATATTGAACATTAGTAGAGCATTGCATACATCAAACTATGAACAACAATAGCATAGGGAACATGATACATGCCCTCTTCCTCTTCTTGTATCTCAGATCGTTGATTTGTAGATAACTTTATACCTCCAAGAACAAGGACATTGAACAATTTACATTCCTACATATTAAACCTTCACAACATTATCTCAACATATTTCCTATGATTCAACCAAAGTTTCATATTCTCCCAATCTCTATCTCTTCTCATTTCAACCACCAAATTAAAATTTGTAGCTCTAGGATCTTTCATGTCAAATTTAAATGACACCTAAGTTTTAACATCCTATATGATTCCTTGTTTCCAATCATCAACATATCATCCACATACAGTACCATGTAAATAAAATCATCACAAATTTATTTGAAATATGCATAGCAATCATTTTTTCTCCTTGTGAGGCCAAGTCCCAATATATAAGTATCAAACTTTTAATAACACATCCTTAGAGATTATTTTAACTCATACTTTTTTAATTTATAAACCAATTCTTTATTTTCCTTCACCGCCAAACCTTCTTGTTGTTTTATGTATATTTTTTCTTCAAGGTATCCATGTAGGAATGGTGTCATTATACCAATCTATTCTACTTCAAGATAGAAAGCGATATCAATAGGGGAAACAAATTCTTCTTAAATGCCCATTTGCTACCAAGAAGATTTATTCAAGGTAGAAATTCAACTAGATAGCTAGCCTCATTCTTATCCAATGCTAATATTTCTTCAACCATGGATTTCTTCTAGAGTTTACCATTCTATGAATTCACTACTTAACAATTTTAAGATCATCATTAGTAATAAACAATGAAAAAATAGAATCACAATCAAGTTGATTTTACCTTTATGGTTTCCTTGTTTCCCAAATTGATCTCCTCAATATTAGAGTATGAGTTTCTTCTTCATCTAATTCTTCTTCTAATATTGATTCAAATTGGTCATCCTTCATCTCAAACACTTTTCTATGATTCCTTTCCCTTGGTAGGAATTTCTATTTAGAAACAACTTTTATCTCTCTAAAGTCAACTTCTTGATTCTAAACGACCTTCTTATTTTTTAGATTCCATTATTTATAGCCTTTTAAATAATAATTATAACCAATAAAGATACACTTTTAAGCTTTATTATGCATATTACTCTTATTTTCCTTTGGAACATGTTCATACACAGCATAATAAAAAGACTATGAGATGTTTAAGAGTGTTTTTTTACCAGTCCATGCCTCTAGTGGAGTCTTGTAAATTATTTTGATAATGGTGATTAATTTATCAAGAAACACATAGTATCCACTTCCTCTACCTGGAATTCTTATCCTAACTTGGTATTGTTGATAATGTTCCTTGCATTTTCCATCAATGTCATGTTCATCCTTCCATTAGCTCTATTCTATTGAAGTGTGTAGGCTGTATCCTTAATCCTGGGTATAACAAACTTTTTATACCATTCCTAAAAATAATTTCCATATATTTCTCCACCATTGTATGTTCTTCTCTATTGAATTCTCCACAAGGGCCTTAATCTCTTTAAATTTACCAAAGACATTAGGTTCATTTTGGAGAAATTGAATCCATGCGTTCCTCAGGAAATCATTTATAAATGAAACACAGTACATATATTTAGTTAATTATGGAATATACATATTCCACTATATAATAACTCTAAATTTCCATTTTCTCTTATAACACCTAATTAGAATCTTACTTGGCTCTATTTACCATATTTGTAATGTTCACAAAAATTAAAATATAGTGTGTAATTAAACATAACTTTATCATGTAATGATTGAAGGACCTTCTCTCCAACATGTCTCACTCTTTGATGCCATAGTGTTATCTTTTTCGTAATAATAGTTTTTTCTCCATCATTTTAGAGGGGCTTCACTAGGGGAGCAATACCATACCACGTGCGTTCATATTGGGGGACATATATTGAGGAAAAAATGACATAATATTTTGAGAATATAATAGGGGGTAAAGGTTTTTTATATGTCGTGTATAAAAAATGGAGTTGAAAGTTAATGAAAAAATATAATGAAATATAAAAAACGTTATGAAAAAATGGATACCTACAATATCTAGTAAAAGTAAGGATTTTTTAAATTGGGAAGGCGTATTGGGTTCGTATAGCTAGAGGGTTAAATAAAGTGATTTTTAGAGGTATTTTCCAATATATAGTCAAATTAAGGGTATTTCTTAGTATGCCACGAAAACACATTTTATGTCAGAGGTTCATTGAGTAAAGCCCCCATGCTCCATTTCCACCCTCACGAACAAAAAAATTGTTACACCTAGCAGTGATGGTACTATTCAACAACTTGTATAGAGTTTGATATCAAACTCTTCTCAAGCATACCATTGTTATTTGAACCATCATGTAGGTTTCCCTTTCAAACACA
The DNA here is from genome assembly GCA_034641835.2 of Pinus albicaulis. NCBI lineage: Eukaryota > Viridiplantae > Streptophyta > Pinopsida > Pinales > Pinaceae > Pinus > Pinus albicaulis. Next base: position 26,542 of record JAXQQM020069526.1, read on the forward strand.
GTATTTACACTTGCATCACTTATTTTTCTTACAAATATCAACTTTATATATAGCATGGAATGTGTAGATCCCTAGGGATTGCTCTAATCCTTCCTTCTAGGAGTTATACATTTTTTCAAAGGAAATATTGGTTTACAAAGGACTTGGATTGATGTAAATTCCCTAACTTTTCCCATAATATATTCATTGTAGCTTCTTCTGAAATGCTCAATAACACTGAATCTAAAAGGCATAACTAGACTATGCTCTTATTCTTCCTATCCAATTTGGTCCATTATACCATTAACATGCTTGTAGGTGTAATCCATGATTCACTACCACCCACTATTATTTTCCTGTCTAAAATCATTCCAACTTGATCTTCCATAACTTAAATATTTTCCCATTAAATTTCTCAATATTAGTTTTAGAAATACTGACCATTATTTTCTCACAAGAATTGCCATTTTAGAGGGACCACTAAAACTAGGTCAATCGCAAACCTAAGATAACCAAACTCTCAGTAACAAAGGTGTTCCCTTGAAGCCAATAATTTCTCTAATGGAAAGAATCCAAGCTAGGGCTTTGGAATCTTTATATGGTGGCTTTTTTGGTTGACCACTTACCATTTTCCATGGAACTGGTGGTTTAAGATTGAATGATGTGGTGGTTTCCATATGACCATTAAGTAATCTACCTCATCAATTTAAACCCCTCATAAAAGTGTATGAGAGTTTATTTTATTATTGTGGTCCATTTATTTAGGTGTGGAGACTATAATATTTGAATATTGTCCTTTTTTGCGTGTCTTTAACTCTATTTTGATTAGATAGTAAGAGTGATGTAGTTGCTTAACTTCCTAATTCCATCTCCAGAAATTTATCCATCCATAATTGGCTATCTTTTTAGCTTTCTTCTACTTGTGACATTTTTCTAAGAAGTGATTTGTCTTCGCACAATGAATACAAGTATGGAGATAAAAAAGTTGACTCTCCATATGACCATATCTTTGACAATGCCAACACTCTTTATCAATACTCTTAACTTCTTTAAGAAATTTTACACTCACAAATTGAACTATTTTCTAGTATTTTGGAATATGAAAGTTGTTTTCTTTAGTGTATCTCAATCCATTCCCATTTTTGTTGAAATATATTTCTTTCCAAAATATGACAATCATCTTGGAAAGCTCTTGATGTTGTTCTTTTCCATCTTCAAATATATTTTTGGTTTTGTTTTTGTTATAACTCAGTCTTGGCACACTCATTTGTAATCATTAGGAATTTTGCTTCACAAGAAGAATCAACCATCTATATTATTTCATTTTTGTTACATATTTCATCACGCTTTGAATAAGATAACATGTTGTATCACTCCTCTATTAACTCCTTTCTTCAACAACTTACATCAGATTTATTGATGAATTAACTTTTATCACAAGATGCATTAACATTTTATATTAGATATTATATATCACAAATTGCATCAGCCTTCATTGTAGATGTTGCATTAATCATGACATCAATTTGATCCTACTTTTCTGTTAATTTAATTTGAAGTGCATCAAACAATTGGTCCTTCATATCTTTTCGTCTATGAATATCTTTTGTGGATGATAACATGTCAAATATTTGATCAATTATGGCTTGGTTTTGTTGTAATTTCCATTCAAGTAATTTGATTTCACTGTGCAATTCATGGTTGCACTTTTGAAAATATTTAATTTCTTGAGAAGAATTTAGTAAGTGCTTTCCTCCACCCATTTTTCTTATTGTCACTTGTATTTGCTTGCTTACACTTGGTTATTTTATCCCAAAATCACTTTATTTTATGTTAGTTTATGCTGTCAGTTACTACTGATCATGCACCTTAAAGTATGATTACAATGTCTTGAATTTTATAATTTTAGTAGAATAGGCATAAAAATAACCCAAACATAAATCATCTTAGATCCCTTTGTTCCATTTCAGGGTGGTCCAGGATATGTCTACAATTTTGAGGTTGCTCTTTTAATTTCACAATACTATGATTTAGATTTTGTAGATTTTTGGACTAATTCTAAATTAAGAACTTTGGACCTTTTACAATTTTTGCAACTAGACACTTGTACCCTTTTACAAAATCTTTTCGAAAAAAAAACCATTGGTTTAGAGTACTTTTACAAAGTGAGAATCAAGCCTTCAAATATTTTCCTCATACTATGTGAAAAGTATTCTGGTGCATTTTAAATGATATCATGTTTTTTCTAAACCCACAATAATAGTAAATAACCAGATTTTAAAAAGTGATAAGAAATTCAATGTATACCTATAACATGTATTAATAGCATGATGAATGTTGTGGCTCATTTGCATTTACCTTTGAAATATGTTTCAAAACACCAAAAATCATATATGATAGAAAATGTAAAATTTTGTGTGTCATAAAAGAATTTTGATTTATATATTGGTACATTAACAGTACGTGATGAGATGTGAAGGTGGATCGAGTCGGGCTCATTCATGTACATAACAGTTCAAGAGTCAAACCGATCTACACGTTCAGAACATTGCACACCGAACAGGGTCGATTCAGGCTCATTTGCAAGCTCAGGAGGGACCAACGAGGTAGAAAACCGGATAAGCTCAGTAGGGTTACATCGTGGAGCAAACAAACTAATTTCCCAAAGGTGGAGAAAGGGTGCATTTCCCCTTAAACAATTAAGAGTTTTGGAGGAGGCACAAAGGTAAAAATGGATGGTCGGGATCAAAGCATAGAACTAGAATGGAGAGATAGACAGCGGAGATTAAATCACAAACCGTAAATCACAAGTTTCAAAGGATAGGCACAGGAGGTAAGTGAAAAAGTCGCCGAAGTGCGACGTGCAATGCCAGGGGGGACCCGATTGCATAGCGCACATTGCAGGTTTTAAAATATAAGTGTTAAGGAAAAGGTTAAAGTCAATGAAATGTGAAGTGCGACGTGGTAAGTTGACGTGGCAAAAGACGTGGCCCTGGCCCGCATATCGCACAATGCAAGTTTTAAAATTTAAGGGTGAAGGGTAAGTGTTATAATCGCCAAAGTGCGATGTGCGATGCGGTAGGGCCCGATCGCAAATCATGAATCACAAGTTTTAAAGGATCACCGCGAGAGGTAAGTGATAAGTTCGTTGAAGTGCGATGTTTTATGCCAGGTGGGACCCGATCGCATAGCGCACATCGCAATTTTTAAAAGATAAATGCTAAGGAAAAGTTAAAGACGACAAAATGCGAAGTGCGATGTTCGCACCGACGCAATGTGGATCCAAGATGAAATCTAAAGGATTTCAAGCCCAGGCTTATGCGGTTATGTGCAATTCTATGAAGAAATAGGCAGAACGTGGCATAAAAACTCGGGTCAGTGACCCAACGCAGATCAAAGGAGAATAGGCTGAGTCAGGTAGTAGGTGTTATGATTGACATCATTTAAAGCATAAGGGCATAGGGAGAGTCGAGCAGAAGAGCATATAACGGCCCTATTGGGAGCATGACAGCTGGGTCAAGTCGGGCACTGAGGTGTCGTTATAGAGTTGTGCAGCCACTGCATCATAACCAGAAAGGACACCTCGACACTTCAGGAGGACGCATCAACAACATCAGATTCATCAAAACAAACAATATTTCCAGTTTTAATTTGTTTTCTCAAGTATGATTGCAGAAATAATCTTAACATTTTAGGTAGTTGAATAGTTTCAAGAATTTTAGGAGTTACGAACCACTGTGATGTGTTTAAGTAGATAGAAATAAAGAAAAGAGGTTCTGAATTTTTGGACCTTTGGAGGATTGTTAATTTGGTACTGAATTTTCTGAGAAATAAATGAAATAATATCAAGTTTCCTGCAATTGTTCATGTTTATATTTCTTTCCAGTTTCACTCTGTGTTTATTCCTATTTGAATGAAGTGAAGTAATGTAGCAACCAGTCTCTTAATTACATATGTGAGTAAGAGTTAAACAACCTTAATTACGCTCCTTCACCTCATCTCATCTTTCTTCACAAAATCCTGATGAAACTTTAAAGTAATAGATTCTATGTTTGCAGCATATTATTTCGATTTTCTTCTCTCTCCATGAATTTCCTCTAAAACTTAAAAGTGATAAATTATGTTTCTCAGCATATCACTTCAAGTTTCCTTTACAAATCTTATTTTCATTTCATTTAGATATCAACAATTTATGGCATTGTGAAGGCTTTCATTATATCAGATTATTGAGTGTATTAAATAATTAGATTCCAAAGGTGTTAAGTAGAGACCATTTGATATTACAATTGTGACATACATTTAAACAATGTCTTAAGCATTGATTGCTTACCACATCCAAGGGATTGTAATTTCTTGAGATACAACATTTTCTGGCATTGTTGTCGGGGACGAAGAAACAAAGTTTATTTTCCCTGGGTTTTTCACATTATTTCCTCTGGTTGTTTAGTAAGGAGGAAATATTCGGCTGTGTTTGTTATTCAAAATTATGGCTTTCAAAAGGCCTCACACAAGGTCAGATACCTCACATCATATAGTCCCTGCTTTTATAGATCCAGAAAGATTGGTTTCTAAAAAGGCTCATAAACTTGAAACTCCTTCAATACCTGATCCTGCGTTGCCTGCTCCTGGCAGCAGTTCTCATAATCCTTTGTTTGAATAAATTTCCAAGGAACTCCCTTTCTTGGAACAAGATACTCCTTCCTAACCCATTTATTTTCAAGAACCTCAATTAGAATAAGATTCTTTCGAGTTTTTTTCTTTTACCTTCACTCAAGCTCAACCAAATATAGTTATTGGTCCCTCTGCTATTGTCCATCAGCCCACCCCCATATCATTTTTTCCTCCGCCTTCATTCACTTTCACAGCAGGTTCATCAACCTCAACCACCCAAGGAGCAATTAACCAAGTTGTTAATATGACAGCACCATCTTTCTTAATGGATACATATGCACCACTAAATCTTCCGCAACCAATTAATGCCATGCCTCAAGAATACCTCAATTTACTTCCTCGTTTCACTGGAGAAGATGAATTAATTGTAGAACAACATTTACCCTTGTTTTTCACTTTTGCTGAGAATTTAAATGTAGAACATCTTGATGTTTTGATGAGACTATTTGTGCAGTCTCTAGTGGGGAGGCTAGGAAATGGTTCAAAGGTTTACCAAATGATTCCATAAATGACTAGGAAGAGTTAGAAACTCAATTCACTCAGAGATGGGGAGAGAAGAGAGATCATGGTTACTCATTGACAAAGTTTAATGCAATTAAAAGAAAGCCTAATGAAAACATTTCTAAGTTTGAAAAAAGATTCAACAAATTGTACAATAGTTTACCTATAGAGATGAAGCCCCCCCTGTAGGAGAAAAGGTAGTTTTTGTTGGGACTTTTGAAGCTGATTTTAGTTTTACATTGAGAGAGAGAAGAGCCCCTACTCTTGGGAAGATACAGACAGATGCTTTAGATATTGAAGCTAATATGACTGCAACTGGAAAGGCAAAAGGGAAACAACCAGTCCAAGAAAAGGGGAAGGAAAAAGAAGAATCATCATAAGATCTAAGAATTGAAGATATAAAAAAGGTGATAAAAAATTTGTCAAATAAGCTAGCTAAGATGGAATTGGAAAATAAAAAACTCCCAAAGACAAGTACAACAAAACCGAGGGGGGTTTAACCCTCAATTCAGAAGACATCCCTTGCAAATCTTGTAGACAGAAAGAAGAGATCAAGACCAGGTTCAAGCTCCATTGTATATAGAAGCAACACCCGGAGAGCCAGCAGAAGATGACCAAAGGGAGGCCGAGGATTAGGTATCTGCTATGTATGCAATAGAGGAGGATGAAGAGGAAGATTATGAGGGAGAATATGTTGAAGCTGAAGTTTCTTTTAATCAAGATGAAATGGATGAATACTGTAGGAAAGTCACAGATTTCATGCAATATGAGTAACATAAAATGTATAATTTGAGGTCTAGAAGGAGATCTAGAGTACAGGATAATGAAGGTGAACAACAAGGTTCCATTCCTCCTCCAATGGCGACTCCACTACAAAAGTACCCTACAAAACAGGTCAGTAATAGGAAACAACCTGTAAATTCACTTAATAGAATAAATGTCCAGCAGCGTGAATCTTCCCAGAACAAATAAGTTGACACTAATATATTGGAGAGAGTTGTTCCTGTATCCGAACATGCAGAAAATTCTAGAAAGAGTGAAGATGAACCTGAAAAGAACGTTAATCAAAATCATGCTTTCAATTTGACAAAAGAGTTGGAGAAGGTCAAAATTTAGGTACCTCTTCTAGAATTAGCCAAAATACCATCTTACAACAAAGAAATTTCAGAATTTATTAATCTCACAAAGGTGGAAGACATAAGTGACACAGTGAAATTACAAGAAGAAAGGCTAGTGGTCACCTTTGGTCCTCATGTAGAAGAAATAGATCCCTATGTTCCACCCTTCTATATTTCTCTGTTGCTTCATGATTATACTCTACATAATTGCATGTTGGACTCAGGAGCATCCCATAATCTTATGCCATTGTTTGTTATGAAGGAACTTAACTTGTAGATTACTAAACCTTATAGGGATCTATATTCATTTGATTCCAAAAGGGTGAAGTGTGTTGGGTTAATTAAATATGTAGCAGTTTAGTTGGCACAAATCTCAGCAAAGAGTATAGTCATGGATGTAGTGGTTGTTGACATCCCAACCAGGTTTGGAATGCTTCTGTCAAGATATTGGGGAGAAAAGCTGGGAGGTGTACTAAAATTAGATTTCACTTATGCTATGATTCCGGTTTTTAATGGGGAAGAAAGGAGGTTGTACAGGGAAACAAGGTTTGTGAAGACTACCTCCAAGAAAGATGTAGGAAATTCCCCCATTTATAGTCAAGAAATAGAAGACCTTTATTGTTTCATGCTGGATGAAGATGTAGAATTTGTTGAAGACACATGGAAGTAGCTCTCTTCAACAGTTGTAAATAATGAACTGCACTCAAGGAAGATTTGGAAGTGCTAATTTGATGGTGCCTACTCCAAGAAGGGCACAGGTGCTGGATTCTTGCTAATATCACCAGAAGGTAACCTCATGCCTTTCTCTTTTAAACTAGAATTGGATTCAAAAAGCAATGTGGCTGAGTATGAGGCCTTAATCTCAAGCCTTCAAGTTGCTAAAAAGATGGGAGTTCAATGTATTTCAATTTTTGGTGACTCTGAATTGATAATAAGGCAGATTAAAAATCATTTTCAAACCAAGCATCTGTGATTGATATCATATACGAATGAAGTGCGGGATCTGGTAGAAAACTATTATGAAGCATTCAATATTATGTATATTCCGAGGGAGGAGAATAGATTGGCTGATTCTTTAGTAGTTGCAGCCAGCACCTTCAAACATCCAATAAATCCAAGGTTAAGGTATGAGATTGAAATTACGCATAGACCTTCTATCCCTGATAATGTGAAACATTGGCAGGTGTTTGACGATGATGAATAGATAAGTCAGTTATTGACCATGATTGGAAAATTTGAAGATGTTGAGATAGACCAAGAGGAAGAACAAACAAAGCAGAAAGAAGAAACAAGAAGCCTTAAGCAGTCAATAGGTGAACACAAGATTATCCAATTGAAAGATAATGTGCTCCCCAAAGGTTTGGTTCCCCTTGAAAGATGATTTGATGCTAATGATGTTGTTGTTGAATCAAAGAAAACACATCAAGAAGAAGAGATGGAATATTTTAATTTGGGAACTCAGCAAGAACCCAAAATAGTGAAATTGTTCAAAAGTGTTCCCAAAAACTACAAATAAAGATACATTTATCTTTTTAAGAAATATATGGATGTGTTTTCCTGGTCGTATGAAGACCTGAAAACATATGAAAAATTAATTATTCAACATAATATTCCATTGAAGGAAGGACTCAAACCACATATATAGAAGCTCGGACAGATCAATCCATTTTCGTTAGCTCCAGTCACAAAAGAAGTGAAGAAATTGTTGCAGGTGAAAATTATAGTCCCTCTCGGATATTCAAACTGGGTTTATAATCTGGTCCCTGTAAGAAAGAAGAATGGACACATAAGACTGTGTGTAGACTTTAGGAAATTGAACCGAGCATCTCTAAAATATAATTATCCTTTGCTGAAAATGGATTATGTCTTATAGAAGGTGACAGGAGCTCATAGGTTGTCTATGGTTGATGGATTTTCTGGGTATAGTCATGTAACAGTAGAAAACAAATATCAGAAGAAGACTTATTTCACTATACCCTGGGGCAACTTCATGTACGCAAGGATTCCATTTGGCCTTATGAACGCAGGTGAAACATTTCACAGGGCCATGTACATAGCCTTCGTTGGTGACATGTTTGTAGCTATGTATCTAGATGATGTAACTGTTTTCTCATTGTCAGATGATGAACACTTGGAGGATTTGCAAAAAAAAATTCAAAAGTGCAGAAAGTTTGGTTTGTCATTAAATCCCAAGAAATCTTTATTTTCCTTAGAAGAAGGTAAATTATTGGGTCACATAGTTTCTAAACAAGGAGTAAAGATTGACCTAGCAAGGGTGGAAGCCATTCAAACTATTCCTTTACTTAGAAGCAAGAAGGATATCCAGAGATTCCTGGGAAAAACAAACTTTCTCAGGAGGTTTGTGTTGAATTATGTTGAGATCGTGAGAAGTATAACATATATGTTGAAGAAAAATGCAGAAGTGAAATGGGATAAGGAAGCAATATTTTCATTTGCTAAAATAAAGGAAGCATTGCATGAAGCCCCAATTTTAATTAGCCCAGACTATCAAAAATCATTTCGAGTATTCTCATTTGCGTCTGCCACTACTATTGTTGCTATGTTGTTGCAGAAAAATGAAGACAATAAGTAGCAGCTAGTTGCATTTTTCAGAAAATTTCTCAGAGATGCTAAGATCAAATACAATATTCTGGAGAAACAAGTATATTCTTTGGTCAAAGCATTGAAAGCCTTCAGGAATTATGTGTTGTAGTCCCAAATAACTGCTTATGTTCCTAATTCCACTGTGAAGGACATACTAGTCCAAAGTGATGTTGAAGGAAAAAGGGGGAAGTGGAAAGAAAAAATCCAAGAGTATGATTTGGACATCAAACCCACCAAGATGGTCAAGGGATAGGGGTTAGCGAACTTGTTGATAGAGACACATTTTCAAGCCTTGGGAATTAATCTATTGGCACCAGTGGATGGAGCTGTAAATAAAGAGGGTCAAAGAAAGTTCAAAACAGGTATCCAATACAAATTTTTGTGCTCTGATTGGTATAAAGATATTGTGCATTACCTGTGTTTCTTTTCCTATCCAACTTCGCTGAGTAGAAAAAAATACAGAGCTCTCAAGCTCAAGTCTCATCCATATGTTATCGTAGAAGCGAAGTTATACTGGAAAGATTATGCTGGTATTTTGTTGTTATGTTTGACCGAAGGAGAATATATTGAAGTCACCAAAAAATATCATGAAAGTTTATGTGGAGGAAATTATAGCTGGAAGGTCACTTCTCATAAAATTCTTAAGTTAGGCTTCTATTGGCCAACCCTATTTGTAGATGTTTATAGACTAGTTAGAAGTTTTTAGAAGTGTAAGATGTTTGCTGAAAAGAAAAAAATTGCTCCATTACCTCTCATCCCAGTATTTATTGAATAACATTTCAGGCAATGGGGATTGGATTTTATTGGAGATATCAATCCGCCATCAAGCAAACAGTTCAAGTGGATTATAACTACCACTGATTATTTTACAAAATGGGTTGAAGCAATACCAACTAAGAAGGAGAATGACCAAGTGGCGATGAAGTTTCTGGAGGAAAACATTTTCAGCAGATTCTGATGTCCAGTCAAAACTGTGACCGATAATGCTCAGGTATTCAACTCTGCTCATTTCATTCATTTTTGTCAAACATATAATGTGATTTTAACACATTCCACAGTGCATCATCCCCAAGGGAATGGATTAGCATGGTATTCAAATAATACGTTGATCAAAATCTTGAAGAAAAAAATCATCGAGAATCAGAAGGATTGGGATATGAATTTGAAGTTTTCCCTCTGGTCAGTTCGAGTCACTACCAAGAGATCTATTGGGAAGTCTCCCTATGAACTAGTTTATGGGACTCAAGCACTATTTCCTATGCAGCTGGCCAAACCACTAATTTCTTTCCTTCAAGAAGCTTAGGAAGAATCGAATGATCTGGTAAGAAGATTGAACAAAATAATTGAATCAAGTGAAAATAGAAACAAATTCAGGGATAAATTGATTACTTATCAAGAAAAGATGAAGTCTATATTTGACAGAAAAGCAAAAGAAGTTCTCTTTCAAGAAGGAGATTTGGTGCTAAGATGGGACACCAGACGAGAATAAAAGGGGAAGCATGGTAAATTTGACCCTCTCTAGTATGATTCATACAAGATATTCAAGGCAAGGTCAAATAACACATTCATTTTGGAAGATCTAGATGGAGAGACAATATAGCTACCTGTGAATGGGTAGTATCTGAAGCATTATTTCCAGCATTAAAAGTCAACATTCCACCATTGTAAATACCAGATTTCTCATTTTTCATATGTCACCAAGAAATATTTGACTCCATGCCCAATGGATAAGGCACTTATCTGCAGTTCTTAGCGCTTCCGTGGAAAAAATCACTATCCCCAAGTGGAGCCAGATGTTGTGGCTCATTTGCATTTACCTTTGAAATATTTTTCAAAACACCAAAAAATCACATATGATAGAAAATGTAAAATTTTGTGTGTCATAAAATAATTTTGATTTACATATAGGTACATTAACATTACGTGATGAGATGTGAAGGTGGGTCGAGTGGGGCTCATTCACATACAGACCAATTCAAGAGCTGGACCGATGGGCATGTTCAGAACATTGCACGTTGAACAGGGTCGAGTCGGGCTCATTCGCAAGCTCAGGAGGGACTAGCGTGTTAGAATACCAGATAAGCTCAAGAGGTTTACACTATGTAGTAAACAAACTAATTTCCCAAAGGCAGAGAAAGGGCGCATTTCCCTTAAACACTTAAGAGTTTTGGATGAGGCGCAAAGGGAAAAAAGGATGGTCGGGATCAAAGCATAGAACTGGAGTGGAGAGATAGATGGCGGAGATTAAATCACAAATTGCAAATTGCAAGTTTCAAAGGATAGGTGCGGGAGGTAAGTGATAAAGTCACCAAAGTGCGGCATGTGATGCCATCTTGGACCCAATAGCATAGCGCACATCATAGATTTTAAAAGATAAGTGTTAAGGAAAAGATTAAAGTCAGCAAAATGCCAAGTGCAATGTGGCAGACGATGTGGCCCTGGGCCGCATACCGCACAACACAAGTTTTAAAATTTAAGGACGAAGGGTAAGTGTTATAATCGCCAAAGTGCGATGTACGAGGCAATGGGGCCCAATCTCAAATCGTGAATCATAAGTTTTAAAGGATCACCGCTGGAGGTAAGTGATAAGGTCACTGAAGTTCGATGCCAGGTGGGACCCGATTGCATAGCGCACATCGCAGGTTTTAAAATATAAATGATAAGGAAAATTTAAATATGGCAAAATGCGAAGTGCGATGTTGGCACAAATGCGATGTGGCTCCAAGATGAAATATAAAGGATTTCAAGTCCGGGCTAATGCGGTTATGCGCCATTTTATGAGGAAATAGGTAGAATGCAGAAGAAAAAACTTGGGTAAGTGACCTGACGTAGATCAAAGGAGAAGAGGTAGAGTCGGGTAGCAGGTTATATGATTGACAGTGTTTGAAGCAAAGGGGAATAGGTAGAGTTGAGCATAAGAGCGTATAGCAGCCCTAATGGGAGCATGAAATCTGGGTCAAGTCAGGCACTGAGGCGTCGTTATAGAGCTATGCAGGCACTGCATCATAACCAGAAAGGACATCTTGGCACTTCGGGAGGACGCATCAGCAACATCAAATTCAACAAAATGAAATATATTTCCAGTTTTAATTTGTTTTCTCAAGTATGATTGCAGAAGTAATCTTAACAGTTTAGGTAGTCAAATAATTTCAATAATTTCAGGAGTTACAAACCACTGTGATGTATTTAAGTAGATAGAAATAAAGAAAATAGGTTCTAGTTTTTGGACCTTTGGAGGATTGTTAATTTGATACTAAATTTTCTGAGAAATAAATGAAATAAGATCAAGTTTCCTGCAGTTGTTGATTTTGATATGTCTTTCTAGTTTCGATCTATGTTTATTCCTCTTTGAATGAAGTGAAGTAATGTAGCAGCCGGTCTCTTAATTACAACTGTGAGTAAGAGTTAAACAACCTTAATTTGCACTCCTTCACCTCATCTCTTCTTTCTTCATAAAATCCTTATGAAACTTTAAAGTAATAGATTTTGTGTTTGAAGCATATTATTTCGAGTTTCCTCTCTCTCCATGAATTTCCTCTGAAACTTAAAAGTGATAGATTATATTTCTCAGTATATCACTTCAAGTTTCCTTTACAGTTCTTCTTTTCTTTTCAATCAGATATCAGCAATTTATGTCATTGTGAACGCTTTCATTATATCATATTATTGAGTGTATTAAATAATTATATTCCAAAGGTGTTAAGCAGAGGCCATTTGATATTATAATTGTGACATATAGTTACAAAATGTCTTAAGCACTGATTCCTTACCACAACCAAGGGATTGTTTCTTGAGATACAACAGTGAACATAGTGCACTAAATTTTTATGGGTTGATGTATCTCTAGACTTATCTATGGAATGCTTCCTTCTAGTCTTACATATCATTGCATCTTTTCCTCCTCCACAAGTGTTTTATTGAACCTCCTATTTTACATACTAACAAAGGTCAACCATGCAAGCTCATTTTTTTTTGTCAACGAGTGTCCAACATTACATGTGGTGGTGGGAAAAAATTGAATGCCAAAAGTGTAACTTTAGGGAGGAGGTAAAATAACTCATTGTAGGAAGATTTCTAGTGTGATCTTGATAATTTGGGAATCATTTGGTATAATGTAGTCATACGCTAACTCTTCAGTCAACAATTCTCATAACAAAAACTAGAAAGTTGTTAAACATTGTGTGGATAAATAAACATAGAAAAAAGGTTTCATCTCTTCAAATTAGGTATATTTCCACCTCTACTAATGTTATCACTACTATATAAATGGGTTCATGATGAGGAGCCACATTGGGGGCTGGCTACATCATTATGAGATTTCTAAAAAATATGGGAAAAATAAAACCCTTGAAGCAAGGGAAATACCTCAAAATACAATTAAAAAAATCATTCATGTTCTATACAATTTTTCAAAGAAGAAAAATGCTTCCTTCACTTGGATTATTCTCAACCTATTGTTTGCATAATAAGACCAACTAAAATAAAAGTGGGAGTTAAAATGACTTGACCAAATCTGAAATAGAAGAGAACTAGTGGAAGCTTATGCAACCCTATTATTATACGTGAAAATAGTGATAGTATTTCCATATAACATGTAATATACTAGGAATGATGAGGCCTTCACACCATCTGTTAATGCCAATAATTACTTGTAAATAATTGAATTCTACAGAATGACCAATTTCTCAATGTCACCATGAATTTTAAATAGTAAATGATTCATTTCTTTGGGATAAAATGATGAATATGGCTAGTATGGATATGGATATAGATTGTGTATCCTCACAAATCTTCCATTTTCAACACTCTGACATTGGTAATCAGTTTATGAGCTAGGTCACCACTTAGAGCTCAACAATAAGTTATGAGAATGAGTCCAGCTAAATTTAAATCTATTGCACCCAACATTTATGGATGAATCCACACCAATGATTGGACCAATGAGTTTGAGATTGAAATTACACCTAGGTGTTGGATCTTAACATAAATAAAAAACCATGTTGTATGAAATTGAAATTCTGATGCTTCTGGTCCTCGTGTTCAGCTCATGCACTTACATCGCATAATCTTATTTAGATTATGAATATTCCAAGCTCCTCTTAGAGCCAATCGATTAGGGTTTGAGCCTCCTCTAGTGTCAGATACTTCAATTATATGCCCAACTCCACCTTGGGATTTGTAGTGGTAGTAGTGGTCCAATATCAGTTTTCCAATAAGATCTAAGCTTAGTGAAAATCATATCACAATATAAAATTTATCATATACTTTTTCCATCAGGGGAATTATGTAGAGAAGGTTTTAAGTAGTAGAGAAATAATTTTTTGAGTGGGGTATAAATTCCAAGAATAAAATGGGCTTAGAAATTAGAAGAAAAAGTTGGAAATCACAAATTCCCATGGTGAGTGTGCATTTCATTGGCATCACGATCATAATGATCTTTAAATATTTTAATGCAGGGTGGTAAGATACCCCCACATGGCAGCCTGCATGGCCACCCCATTTTGACCAAACTTGATCCAAGTAAGGTAAGTCTCTCATGGTTCTATGACAAAATGTGCGGAGGGAGGAGGACACTCATCGAATTTGTATATTTTGTTAATTTTTCCTTAGGGCTATATTATTATTTTATTTAATACTTGAATTTCATTATATACATATTAAGTTCAACCCACAACATCATAACATTATAAACATTTACAACATTATTCAACTGCATATGCCACTATATAGGAAGAACAATATCATAATCAATGTAGTGGAACATAAAGGAACAATAGAAGAAAATAATTCACACATAGAGACACAAATATTTGTTGGAGATGAAGGAAAAAACCTCTACAAGGAAGACTCTTTCAAATTATTCTTCTTATTATATTTTCATTTAATGATTCATCAAAAAAGTACAATGGTCCATATCTTCAATTGTTAATCCTATCTACCAAAATAAACTAAACAACATCCATGAGATGAATCCAACAATGTTAATAATCAAAAACCTGATTCATAAGGTTGAGATCAATTGTCATTATTTGTGGTCAACTTTCAAACTCTGCAGTCAACTAACGAAATGTTCAGTAAACCGTAAAACTCAAACCCTAGCTTCCAAATGCAAGCAAAGAGTTATTTGCATGTGTTTGAAACCCTCCAACCGCATGCGTGAGCCTATGTGACTGTGGTTATGACTAAAATTTTCCTAAATCATGCTTGCAGCTAGAAACAAAAACCCTAAACACACATGCGAGCTTCAAAAACTACAATCTCAGACCTTTACAAACCAATTTTCGTGACCTAGCCTTAGACCTGTGGGATCCAAACCCAAAGAAATAAGAATGATCATATTGACGATGTCCAAATGAGGGTCACATGAATTGTATTTATATCCATTCATGGGTGTCCAATTTCTCTTTTGGGTCGACCTGTCCTTTTGTGTGCATGTGGGATTTAACTCAAAAATACACTTTCCCTTGTCCACATTTAGAGCTTCAATTGTCAAAATTGGTTATCTCAAAAAGAGGAATCTAATCCCATGATTGGAATTTGTCACTAAGCTTCCAAATTAATACCCTTTCAGCTAGGGAGAAATTCCAACTACATCATGCAATCATCATGGGTATATTTTCATCAAATCATATCCTATCTAAAGTATCTCGTCATCAAATGTAGTTATGGATCATCTATGCTCATCTTTGCTTATTATTTCTGATCTCTTGATTGTGTCTATTCCTATGCTAAATACTTTCGAATCTAAAATAATAATAATTTGACATTTGGGTGGAGCCCAAGCCACCACCATCTATCTATCTGGGAGCCATGCCTAGCACCCAAAATCACTGCCAACAGGGATCTCAATGCTACCACCTGGGAAACATCAGACAGCTTATCATCAGGGAGACCTGCTCAACCTGTAATCACACCGAGGAGCACATCTCAACCCAGAATCCAATGTTAATCATGAAGGTCCTATTGGACACTCTCACCTCATGTATATGACATTGGGGAAGGTCCTATGGGACACTGTCACCCCAAGTCATCTCATCAAGAAATAGGTGAGATACAACTTACCAAGCAAGGATCACAACCATCCCATTGTGAAATCAATGGGTGATATACTTCTTATTATACGAGGTAGGGATCACAACCATCCTATTTATTGCTAATATTCGCAGAAATGACCCTAAGGAGTCATGTGGTAGGACACATGCATCATAATTAGCTTGGTTTGTACACCTCGAAGAACTCTCTCAACCCGTCGGCCAAGCGGGGAGAAGTAATCCAAACAAGCCTAGCTTGTGGGTATGATTCCAAATAGGGTATACTTTTCATAGAACAAGATAAGGGAGAAACATATTCAACTCTATGGGTAGAAGATTGGGGCGAAAACCTATTTTCTAGAGATCCCTCAACCATAGGAGCCCTCAATCTAAATTCCTCACCATGGGAGCTCAGAAAGGGGGGAAGAGTTAGCTTAGTGTCATTGATCAACCCTACTCACTGTAGATCAGAAACATATCAATTTGCTCATATCTAGTACCACCTTAACCAACTCGTTCAATGATCATGTCTAAATAGAAATCGTTTCCTATTCATACAGGACATCATATGAAATATTATATTATACCAAAATTATCACAAAAAGGATACCTTATTCATCCTCCCTCTCATGGAGGTAGAAACCGCAAGCCTAAGCTTGTATCATACATCAACAATCTCAATATATGAAGATATCTTAGTCTCGGCTATATACAAGATTCTAATCCAATTAGGTCTCACTCTTTATCTTGAAATGTATCACTATCACATCTAGAACCTATTTAAAATAACTTTCCAAAGAGTTTCTTCAACCTTCCTCACAACTAGACATGCTAGCAACATCGCACTCAACCTTGGTTGTGCTTAACACTATGGAATTTTCATCCAAAATATCATGGAAGATATCGTACTAACACAACACCCAAATGTTCTCATCTCATTAATAATGATCCCAAACAACATCATCACATCCATGTAGTCACATATCTCAAACCAAAAATTTATCATCCCATGAAAATATATCTAAGTGTGCTTAGCGGCAACCCAATGTGCATGAAGTAGGTCAAACATGAATTGAATCAGGTTCTATGAAAATCACACACACACACACACACATGTGGATGAGTGTTCACACGAAACATCAATGCTTCCACCAACTTTAGGTTTGCAAGGTAGGTCCAATAATAGTTGTGCATAACTTCTTGAAATTTAATCAGAGTGTCCAAGGATCTTCATTCCCACTTTCCAAAATTTCTTCAAGATATATTTCCCTTTTCAAAACTTCATCACGCCAAGTAATTAATTTCAAAATTCAGAGGCCAACACCCTCTTAATTTGATCATTAGAGGCTCATTTCCTGTCAAGAATAGATCGTAAACATATAAGCCAAAATAAAAGGCATACCTTGGATCACTTTTGAAGTAGAGGTTTGGATTGACACATCTTCCTGGATTCACCAGGTAACTATGAATGAGGACATACTAATCTCTGGAAGCTTTAATCAAACCATACAATGTTATCTGCAAACATTATACTGATCAAACCATTATACTCAGCCTCACACAAATCAACATTTTGCAATCAAATCAAATAAGTCAGCTTATCAAGCTTTATATGCCAAACCAAAACTAATATCAAATTCATAAAATATTTTTCCAATATCAATGTGACACACTCTTCGGACATGGTGTCAGGTAGAGCTCATATCCAAAAACCAATTTATGGATTTATATATAGTCATGTAAAAAAATTGTTATTAAGAATTATCAAACTCCATCAGACCATCCAAATAATCATACTATGAATTGTTTTTGTCACTAGATGCAAATTCATACACCTAGGATAAGTTTCAACCATTCATTTATGAGATTACTGCATACTGAATCACAATTATGTACTCTTCAACAAATGTGCTAAAGCCAATGATTCCAACACAAAATATTTGTTGAATACCAATATTAGTCACTGAAAGTCACTATGCCCACATAACATCGTCATCAAGGAAACTAATCAACTATCAAGTCAAAAACATAATTTGTTATCATTGTGAATTCAATCAATCCATAAGCCAAAACATATCTATGAACTATCAAGCATCATGTCAAAAATACAATACTCCTCATCTATACCAATCATCCAAATCTTTTCAAACCCTTGCAATTGTTATCAATTACTGTGATATACTAGCTTCAATGATAAAATAAAAATAACATACTAATATGAATATTCTGATTCCCTGAAAACAAAAGTTTTATCAACACATTGACATTTTCTATAGTAAGTCAAAAATTCAAACTTCCTTGCTCACAAAACTTTATATTGTCTTCTCCATATATGTATGACTATCATACTCTTGGTGCACTCCTTATTTCATGCATGAGGCTTACGTTTTTGTGACCTACAAGCACAACTGCACCCATAGGCCTTCTTCCATGTATTTGGGAGACTTATAACTACATAGCCTTAAGTCTCTCTCCCAATAGTTTGGGCTCACACTAGGAGAAACCTTCTCTTCTTAGACCAGAACTTGTTGCAGACTAAAAACATCAGATGTTTGACTATTCATGTCCAAAAATATTACATCAACAATCAATAATATTTATATAGTTAATGAAAATAATGGAGATTTTATTGCATGAATGGGTTGCCACTACAGTCGTCATCATTCAAGACATCAACCTGCCTATCATAATATTGTCATGTATGAATAGAATTGTTAGAACATCAAACTATATCATATTCTTAGACAGATAGTCATAACAAATCAACATAATCTACTTCATCATCACATATTAACATGACATAAAAATTTCATCAAGGTTTAGTGTCATATAATTAGAACAACTAATAGGAGTATACTTCAAGATTCATGATATTACCTAACTCAATCCATCAATTCAGGGAATTAGATTTACCACATTGTCAAATTTACTAAGCTTATCAAAACCTAACAAAGGTCAACAAGAATATATTGAGCATCAATATAATTGTTACACTTTTATAATCAAGGTTATCATGCTTATCACAAAAATTAACAATAGTATCAAGTCACCATCTATCAAAAATCAATGTATCTAGCTTACTTCATAAAATAAAGAAACCCATCATGTTTAAAATGTAAGATACTTGTCAAATACAAAGTACACCAATATATCACATGTACCATAAATAAAACTTAATTTAATATTTATATATGAGTAATTCATGAAGGTGATATTCCCATCATACCTTAGGGCTTACCTTGCCTTCAAATATTACATCTAAATCATAATATTGAAACAATACACCATACATACCTTCTAGTATTCTAATACTTGTGCACCTTCTTATTTGAAATTGGTAACTAGAGCACTTTGTCAACTTTTCATCAAGTGTCTCTTTCCTTTTCCAGCACCAACTCTTCTCTTCCTGAACTATTCATATTTTCTTGCACCTCAGATGATCCTCATGAAGGATCCACTTATCACATCTCATTAGGAGGTTAGAATTACCCAAATACTCAAATATATATGGAGGAAGTATAATTAATGATCAAATCAATAAATCTTAACAAAAGTTAAATACATAAAGAAGTAACATAAATCGAAAGAGTACTTATCTTCAATGAGAGTTGATCATCTCCCTCTTGAACCAACCTTCAAGATTCATGACTATCCATTGTCCATATAACATTGTTTTCTCCAATATTTTAACCAAATTCATCAACAACCAAGCCTAATTGAGACTATCCCATCTAGGGCTACATCGAATCTATCACAATTTCTAGAACATATTCTATGGTTTATTCCAAACCCTAACCTCATAATATCCATAAAACCATAATAACTAGATTCCTTAGGGTTTCCTTCAAACTGTAGTATTCTTTTAGGTCTCCTCCATCATTTCTTGCTGCCATCAAATGTGTCTTCATGGGGGTGATCTTAATGACTTTTCTTCAACCCAAATATGATTCCATGCTAATTTTTCCTTAGGGATATATTTTTCTTTTCTTTGATAACTCCATTTCAATATATACATATCAGTTTCACCCCACAACATCATAACATTATCCAAATTTACAACATTATTCAACTACATATACAACTATATAGAAGGAACAATATCATCATCAATGCAACAAAACATAAAGGACCAATAGAATAAAATCATTCACACATAGAAAATAGGATTGGCCAAAGACTAGGGGAAAACCCACTACGGGGAAAACCCTTTTAAATTATTCCTCTTATTAGATTATCATTTAATGATTCAAAAAAAAAGAGTACAATGATCCATATCCTCAACCATAATCCTATATATAAAATAAACTAAACAACATCCATGAGATGAACCCAATAATTTTAATAACCAAAACCCTGATTCAGAACCATACAATCAACTATCACTATCCGCGGTCAATTTACGAACTATGTTGCCAACTAACAAAATCTGCGGTCAAATATAAAACTCAAACCCTGGCTTCCAACCACACACAGAGAGTGATATGTGTGCAGTTGGAACCCTCCAACCACACGCATGAGCCTGCATGCCTATGGTTGAGAGTGAAATTTTCCTGAAGCATGCCTGCAGCTGGAAACCAAAACCCTAAACACATGTGCAAGCTTCGAACCCCACAATCTCAAACCTTTATGAACCAATATCCATGACCCAGACTCATACTTGTCTGAGCCAAACCCAAAGAAAGAAGAATGATCATAATGATGATGTCCAAATGCGGCTCACTTGACTTGTATTTATAGCCATCCATGGGTGTCAAATTTATCTTTTGGGGCAACCTGTCCTTTTGTGAACATGTGGGATTTAATTCAAAAATACACTTTCCCTCATCCAAATTGAGTGTATCAATAGTAAAAATTGGTCCTGTCGAAAAAAGGAATCTAGTCCCATGATTGGAATTTGTCATTAAGTTCCCAAATCAAGAGATTTCATACTAGTCAGATCAAGGATGCAATCATGGCCCTAAGATGAAGAGGAAACAACCATAATTTCATGAAGAGAGGGGGGTGGTTGAAATGCAAGTAGGAGGAGGAAATTGGAATCCCTTACAACACATAAATCATGGTTTTTTCTCCTTGGGCCCAACAATTCAGAGCCAACAAGTCCATATTGCAGGTGATATGTAGTCTTACACATTCAATCTGGAAATATGTCGTCATGACTCCTAGATCTTGGTGATAATTCATGCTTATCCCTTGCAAGGGTATCTTCTCCTAAGGTTTGGACTTCTACTTCTTATTCCCATAAATGCATATCAAGATTGACACTACTTTATGTTCTCGCTATATTATTTAGTTTTGAACTTTGGGTTTTTTTTTTCTTTATTCCCCTTCTTGGACCTATCTTTGTTGTAGGGTATCTCATGTATGCCTCTCTACAAATTTGAACCTCCTTTCTTGCTATCATTTTGTGTGGCCTTCTAATCCCTTGTTATGCGTTATTTTTCCCTCGTCACTCTTACCATTATTCTACTGGTCACTCTATAATTTTTACCTAAAATAGACCTCCCTCGCTTCCCTTTCTTCCATGGTCTATTGTAGACTCATTAATCAACTGGTGAGAGGAATTCAAGGCAAGCCTTTTCTTCCCCTTTCTCCTGCCCCTACCTCCCCCTCTTTGCAAGCCACCCACACCTAGGCTTCAACAAAATCTTCCATGGAATGCTACCGACATATAATATTGGAAATCATGCAAACAGATTGTTGGGGTTCCCATGTTTTGGCCAGGTTGACAGAGACCAAAGGATGAGACAACATAGAACCACTTTGGGACCTTAGGATCTAGCCTTCCTAGGTCCAGAGAGGGATCTCTCTATGATAGTCAAAGGTTTATGTCTTTGAAGCTCGGATGTTATGATTTTAGGCTAGTTATAGGCACGGGGTTTATTTGTTGGTTGGTTCATGTTTGGTTGCCGGGAATCAGGAATGAAAGGTCCAATATAAAACAAGGGTGAGAAAAGAGGAGACTAGAAAAATATAGATAACTCAGTGAAAATCAAAGCCATTGGGCAATGGAGTCAAGAAAGGGCTTACGTGTGTTCAATGTGCAAGCTTTCAGTTGGGCTAGTCATCTAGAGCATTTGGATCTTAAAGATGGTTGATGGAACGAAAAATTAAGGACATGAAAGTAAGTGGAGGGGAAACAACCAGTTCTGTCTATAGATCAGGTCAGAGGTCATCTAAATCCAGACCTGCTTGGACAAAACCGAAGGTTAGACAAGGGATCTCAGAAAGGCTTAATGAGATGGAAAGATCCTAGTGAGGCAGAGACAGGGTCCTGGACCTCCCAGTGTTCTCAACTCATCTGACTAAATCCTAACAAGAACATCGAAACACATATTTCATTAATTCATACATCAGAGAGCAGGCAATGATATCCACTGCACTGGTTAAATCAATTGAAATCAACATTTAGATACACATATAAGCAGAAAACATTAAGGGCCGGGAGAGCAGCAGCATAAGGTACCTATCAAGGGTAAGTCTTATGCCAAACTTCTGATGCGAGCCTGAAGAAACATAATGAAATGAAAGCAAGTCAATCACAAATACAGAGAAAAGGAAAACATCACCAGCTGCTTTAGATCAGGATCCAAAGAAACATGCTTGTCATATTAAAAAAAACACCAATCAGGTACATCATAGCCCACAGCTTGAACATTCAGCCTGAATACATCAAATCTCAGTCTATCTCACAGTATTACACGGAGAACTTGTCTCAAGAGGAAAATGCTTGCGTTTCACTGATATCTCATCAACCACCCTTACAATATTTCTCTCTGAGCTTTATAGCAGAATAAGAACTCAGGAGGCAGGTGAAACACTAAATGCAGTATTAAAACTTCTCAGAGGGAAAAAGGCCGAAGCCCACCTTGCTTGAATGTTGAACACTTAATCTCTGTCCTTCCTTGGATGATAGGGTGATCTTTTTTAGATTTTCAATTACTCTGATATGACCCTGGATTCATTCTGGCTGCGGTACTGTGCTATACTTGCGGGGAATAAACAAATGGTGCACAACTGTTGAGAGGTCTGCTTCATTAATGTCTGATTGTTTTTGAACTGTAGCTAGGGTGGAAATTCTTTCAGGGACGTTCTGCATAATAAGAGCTGTATGGATTCCCTGTACTTGATGTAGAAAAGCATTATGCTGAGGAATAAACCCAGATGGTACCTGTTACTGTGCTCAGGATATTTTGGATCAATCCTCGGGGTCTTCAAATTGCTGCTTTGCCTTCTAAACTTCCGATTAAAGGCTCAAGATCGTCATTAGCTCGCCTTAATCTTCCTTTTGCTCTGTACCAAAACACTCTTCCTGCTCCATTTTGCTTCTGACAGGGTAGCTTGGGTTTTAAAGGCGTTGAAAGGCTTCCAGTGTTTGAAATCTGCCTTTTCCTTAATGCGAATCCTGCCAACCGCTTTCTTTGACTATCCCACGGCAGTACCAACTCTCGAATTTAATTCTATCTGCACATCTTGCCATGTAGAATCATGGCAGTCTTCTACCTTTAGAAACCCTGCAAAACAATGAACTGTGAAAAACTGTGGACAGGAATGATGAAGGCGGCGAGGGCAACAAACATGGTTATGCTGACGACGAAAAAGAGGGAAGGAATTGCAGTGGAAATGATAAAAATTTCTCTGGCGGGGAAATGGTGAAACACAGAGCAGAAACACACAATAGCGAATGGAAACCTCAAAAAACACGACAAAACCAATGATATGGTGACGGAAACGGGGAATGTACGGGGCGTGCACGTGGAGGTGACGTGGCGAGGTGGGAGACCGAGGAACGGTCAACGAAAGACAAACAAATCTGGGCTGTCAATCGGGGTGTAGATCGACGATTGAGAACGAAAGATGATGGGCCAGCGGGTACGACGATCAGGCGTTAATCAGTGTGCAGGTTCGGTGGGCGACAGCCGTTAGATGAGTTCCTCCAGATCTGACGGTCCTTAACATTTCCGCTGAGCGCCCCGAGTCGAGAGTTAACGTGCGGGAGAATAGTGGTTTTAGAATCATACAGGGGACAGGTGGCGCGCGTTGAGTGGAATCGCTAGGCGATGGGGGAAAACCGCCTTCTGCGGATGAGTGGTGCAGAACTTACCGGCGGTTTCAGGGATAATGCGCCGCAGGGTCCACTGGCGGGGGGGCTCTGGACTGTCGGATCATCGCGGAAATGGATGGTGATGGCCACAACGAAGGTTTTAACGAGAAATCATAAAGGGTAGCGGATTAAACGACAGCCGCCCGATCTACCCAGATCTACGGTCAAGGATGTGCTCGAAACGAGCCTGAGACAAGCGCCTTTCAGTACTGGGTTTTGGTCATAGCACCGGGTCATGTGGAATATAAAGGAGCGCGGGGCTATGGCCAAAGGGGCTAGAATCATAAATACATAAATTTCACCCTTTTAATTCATTTTGAGTGCTATTTCAGGCCCGAAGGGGGGTAACGATAAGGAGGTGGAGTGGAAATTTGAAGGAACAAAGGGTGATGGTGGGGTTTAGATAGAATTTAGGGGGAATCTAAGGGGATAATGGATGGATTTAAGGGGGACTTCGACAAAGGGAAAACAGATGCTGTGATGGGAAATTTTTCCAGGAAATAGGGGTAAAAGAGGGAGTAATAGGTCCCTTTGAGCAAGGGATCATCGGAGAGGATTTGTGTTGGGCACAGCTCATAGAGACTTCAAGGAGGATGAGTTTTCAGGGGAGAGGCATCCCTTGAAGGCTCCATCACAATATAGCCCCCCAGCTTTCTTGTCGAGAATTTCATAGGGGGGGCTAACAGTGGCTCCACATGGGGATGGCTTCTGCTTGAAGGAGTCCAGAAACCAGAGATAATCTTTGGGGTAGGCCAGATGCCTGTTGCTTAGCACATCCCTTTTCTTCTTCAATTTTGGCTACCACAATATGATAGAAACATTAGCAGAAATATTTCCCAATCAATCTACCTACCCAAACTACAGTCCTAACAATTTCCCTTTGGGTGCATTTGAGCTAGCAGACCCTTTACATTTTATTTTTCAAAACAAAACACACCTATTCTAAATCTATCCTTATTCCTTCATGAGACCAGATTAGACTGTTGGCCTCATATGCTTCTCTACCTAATCTACTATCTATCGGGATTAAACTTTCCAACACGTTTCTTCTCCTATATTCTACAACAGGAAATTGAAAACAGCCAAGCCAAGATTAAACTGTCTGACTTGCTGGAGTGAGAACTTGTGGACAACTGCAAACAAAACTGTGAAGGCAAGAAATCAGCAGCTTCGAAGTATCCTTCTCTGTTTGTGACTCAGATTTTGAGCATATTAGAGTCACCCTCCCTTCGATTTCAACTCTGGCTTTGGGAATATTAGAGCTATTTCTCCTTTTCACTGCTGGTCCAGATTTTTTGGCATATTAGGACCAGCTATTCTGTTCCCTTTGGCTCAGATTTTGACCATGTTTGAGCCATTCTTTTTGCATTTCAGAGGTTCATGTTTTGAGCATGTCTGAACCTCTTATTTTTTTTGTTTTTTGAAACATTTTCTCTATTTTCTTGAAAGTAAAAACTGCAATGGTATGTACAATGGAAATGGAACTGGAAATGAAAAATTAGCAGAAATAGTGTTTGAGCATCCTGCCATTGACAGGACCCCCAAACAGCTCTGTACCGTCAAGTTCTTGTAAGAAAAATGCATTAGGACCCACAGTGGCCTGGATGACAAATGGACCTTTCCACATGCTGTCAAATTTTCCATGTTTGCCTTTGTCCTCTCTTCTCGAATCCCATCTTAGAACCTTGTCACCAATTTTGAAATCTGAAGCTTTGGTTCTTTTGTCGAACTGCCTCTTCGTGTTTTGCTGAACTTTCAATGCTCTGTTGTAGACCTGATCTCTTGTCTGCTGAAGATGTATTGTTTCATTTATTCTCCTTATCATGTTATCTTCCTTGAATTGGATTTTCTGGACAAGTTTGATCACTGGAACTCCAAGGCTTATAGGAAAAACTGCTTCAGTCCCATAAACCAGCTGGAAGGGTGACATGCCAATAGATTTCTTTGTAGTGAGCCTGTCAGCCCACAAAGCATGCACCAAATTTTTGTGCCATGATTTTTTGTTCTCTTCCAGCAGCTTCTTAATGATTTTAACCAGGCTTTTATTTGATGATTCAGCTAGGCCATTACCCTGGGGGTAATAGGCAGTTGAATGTCCAAGTGCTATTCTGTACCTGTGACAGAAATCAACCATTCTTTTGGATCCGAAAGCAGCAGCATTGTCAGTGATTATTTTCCTTGGACAACCAAACCGAGATAGGATGAAGTCTTCTAGGAACCTAATAATAACAGAATCGGTGGCATTCCTAGTGGGTATGGCTTCTATCCATTTGGTGAAGTAATCTGTGGCAGTCAGGATCCATTTGTGTTGCCCTGAAGAAAAAGGGTGAATTTCCCAAATAAAGTCTAGGCCCCATTGTGTGAAGGGACCTTCCACAGTGATGGGTTGTAGGGGAAGGGGAAGGAGTTTCTTCTTACCTTCGAAGATATGACATTTGTGGCAAGTGGTTATCATTTTATGGACATCATTGAACAGTGTAGGCCAATAATAACCCACTCTGAGTATTTTATTTGCAGTGGCTTTCCAACTCAGGTGGCCTCCACACTCCCCAGCATGGAACTCCTGTTTAATTCCTTTTGCTTCAGGTTTAGACAAGCATTTCAGCAATAGGCCATTTGGATTCTTCCAGTATAGATTCTCATTTAAAATGCAGTAATTTCTAGCTTTGAGTTTTATGAATCTGGCCTTAGTTTTGGACAGTTCTGGAGGGGCATTGAGGTTGGTGAGCACGTAAAGGATATCGGTATACCAAGGAGAGTTCTGAAACTGCTCCTCAACGGTTGAATGGGGCAATCCTTCCTGCTCATCTAAGGCATTTATCATATTAATATCAAGGGCCTACAAGTTTGATTCTGCCATTAACTGGGCCAGGCCCTGACCTTTAATCAGCTTGGTGGGTTTTATTTCAAGGTCGTATTCTAAGATTGCAGCAATCCATTTTCCCCTTTTCCCATCAGGGTCCTGGGACAAGATATCTTTGACCACTATATTTGGCACATAGGCAATGGTGTGAGAATGCAAAATGTACACCCTAAAGTCTTTCAAGGCCTTAATCAGGGCATAGGCCTACTTCTCCATGATGTTGTACTTTAAGGGTGCATCTCTTAAAGCTTTACTGAAGAAAGCTATAGGTTGTTCATTACCTTCTGAATTTTTCTGCAGCAAAACTGCAGCTATTGTGTGTTGGGAAGCAAATGAAAAGATCAGAAAATATTTTGAGAAGTCAGGGCTGATAAGGACAGGGGCCCGAGTGAGTGCAATTTTTACTGACTCAAAATATTTCTTGGCTTCAACGGTCCACTTAACTCCTGCACCTTTCTTCAGCATTTCAGTCATTTTTCTAAGGTGCTCAGCAAGGTTTGGAATGAACCTCCTAAGGAAGTTGATCTTCCCAATGAAGGACTGTAACTCCTTGATGTTTCTTGGGTGTGTGATTTGGAGTATTCCCTCAACTCTCTGCGGGTCTATCCTGATCCCTTTCTCAGAAATAATATGGCCTAGAAGTTTACCTTCTTGCAGCCCAAACACAGTTTTCTTAGGATTTAAGGACAGGCCATACCTTCTACATTTCTCGAAAACTTTCCTCAGATGTTTTAAATGTTCTTCTTCAGTTTTAGAAAAGATAGTCAAGTCATCCAAGTAGATAACTATGAAGTGTCCTATCTCTTCTGAGAAAGCTATGTCCATCGCTCTCTGGAAGGTGGCGCCAGCATTCATCAATCCAAAGGGAATTTTCACATACATGAAGGTGCCCCAGGGAGTGGTAAATGTTGTTTTGAGTTGATCTTCTGGGAGTACCAGTATTTGGTTATAGCCAGAAAAACCATCAAGTAGGGAGATTCTTTTAGAGCCCACTACCTTCTATAAGATGTGTTCCATTCTAGGTAAGGGGTAGTTGTCTTTCAGGGAGGCTCTATTGAGGTTTCTAAAGTCTATGCATAATCTGATCTCCCATGTTTTCTTTCTTATAGCCACTAGATTTGACACCCAATCAAAAAACCTCACAGGAACTATTATGCCTGCATCATACATCTTCTTGATTTCTTTCTCAACTGCAGGCAATTGTTTTGGGTTGATCCTATAGAGTTTCTGTCTGAAAGGCTTTTGATTTTCCTTCAAGGGTATCTTATGTTGAATGATGTTGGTGTCATAGGCCTTTAAGTCTTCATAACTCCATGCAAACACATCAATGAATTCTTTAAACAGTTCGATGTATTTCTGCTTCATGTTTGCAGGTACAGACTTAGCCAGTTTGATCACTTTGGGCTTGTCTTCAGTGCCTATGTTGCATTCTTCCACATCTGCATCTGCATGCTCTATTGTGGGCCTCTTTGCTACATCATCAAAGTCAAAAAGGTCCTCTAAGGGTGCTAGGCCTCTGGGTATATTCTTGTCTTTGGCCTGCAGCACTTTTATCTCTTCGATATCTGCATTTTCACAGTTTTTGGCTGGATTTCCAGTTTGCTCGGAAAAAGAATTTATTTCTATGTTACAGGGTGTTTCGCGCTCATCTGGGGAATCCTTACTTGGGCAGCTGTCATCAGAAATTGAGTCTAGATCAGAAAATTTGAACTCATTCCTGCCCACCAGGAAATCTTCGATCTGCTTGTCTCCTTCAAAGACCTGCCAATATTTTTCATTGTCTGGCACTGCAGGTCTGAATTTGGTCTGAATGACGATTTGTTGGTCAGCTGGGGCCTTAGGATATGCACTAGCTAGACACGCTAATCCATTTGCAATCGTATTTTGACCCCTAGGAACAAACACTAATTCATACTCAACAAATGTCTTCAGCAAATCTAGAGTGTCATTCCTGTATGCCCTAAGCCTGGGGTGTTTTGCTGAATACTCACCATTCACTTGTTTGATCACTAGCTCAGAATCCCCTTGTACAGTTATCCTATGGGCCCCTAACCTTTTCAACAGGTTTAGGCCAAGGATGAGAGCCTCATATTCTGCAATATAATTGGTGCATTTGAAGTGCAGATTGACAGCGTGGCTTTCTGCGTGATCATTTTTAGTGTTACGCAGCCACACCCCTGCCCCAGCATTGTTTCTAGTACAGGACCCATCGAAATTCATCTCCCACAGGGGTTCGCCATTATGTTGCGTTATGGGACCTGTACTAGGCTGTGGGTCATCTTGTTCTTCACGTGGTGTGCCAGTTTGAAGGGTGTGACTGGTGGACCGACTGTATTGTGTTTCTGGCTCGTTCTGAGTTAGGCTCCCCCCGCATATTCTACAGGTTTCATTACGGTTTTCTTCTTCAACTTCTTCCAGGTTAGCCAAGATGTTCAGGTTTGTGCTTTCAGCCTCTACATTTGTACTCATATTTCCAGATTCTTACTCTCCCAAGGGTTGGTCATTATAGAGGATGAAAGAATCCAAGTCTGTGTGCACAGAGTACAAGGGAGAGTTTTCAGGCTTCTCGGGGCTGCTGACTAGGAATTTCATCTGAGATTCTCTATACAGTCTTCTAAGTTGGCCAAATATAGGGATAGTGGCATAAGAGCCATCCATTTGCATTGTTCCCTACAGCTTGGCTCCCCATGACCGAGATAGTAACATGCCATACTTAGGTGGCACGTCTGCCACCACGACATCCATGACCATACATTTAGCAGGGATCTGGGTCAAGCTCACACATAAATCTTTGATCAGGCCTAGGCATTTAACTCTACTAGAGTCGAATGAGTATAAATCTTTGTAGGGTCTGGTGATTTCTAGGCCTAGCCTTTCCATCACTACCTTAGGCATCAGATTGTGGGATGCACTGGAGTCATGCATGGCATTATGAAGGATCTTGTCATGAATGTTGAGACTGACATAGAAAGGTGGAACTACCCTTCCTGGAACTTTCCCTCAATTTTTGGACCAAAGAGTAGGGCTGGTTGATCATCATTCAGGTTTACAGAATCATTTATTTCTCCCAGATTCAATGCTTTCAAAATTTGGCCTTTATATACATCCTGAGTGGCCAGCTCAGATAATGGTACAGAGATTTTGATTTTTGCAGTCTCACTCTCTAAATTGAAAGTGGACTGGACCTTTGTAATGCTTAATTCCGTTTTATTTGCTACTGCCTTAGTAGCTATATCAGTTTGTGATTTCTCACTATGTATAGGGTTAGGAATCGTTTTATCAGGAGCACTGGCTGCAGTGCTAGTGCTGCTAGCTGGTAGGCTTGATTTCTCGGTGTCTTGGTTGCCTTTTTCTTTGTGTTTATCAGAACTTACAGCTGTTGTTTTACTATTTTTAGCAGTCACTTTACAGGTCTTTTCTTGATGGTTACCTCAGGGGTTTTGACTTTCGAAGTATCTTGGCTTTTCTTACTCCTAAGTTCGTATTGTTCCCTGACCTGTAACATGGCATTTTCAAATCCTAATCTGTAATCTTCAGTTTCTAACCATTCCTCATCCCAATATGATGGTGAGGGTTGATCTTCTCCTGAATCACAGTTAAGGACTAAGTCTTCAGTTTCAAACATGTTAATTGCATTCCCTTCAGACTCTTCTATAATTCCCTCATCCTCATCTAAAAAGTTTTGAAATGGGGGGATAACTTGTTGATCTTATTCTTTTTGTCTGTTGAGAGCATTGTTATTTCTTCTGAAGTTCTGGTTTTGATTTTGGTTATGGTTTCTGTTCTGATTGCTAACCGTGACAACCATCTTCTTCATCATTTTTTGTAGCTCCTCCAAGTTTTAGACAACTTGTCATAGTTTGGATCAGATGTGGAGGCTACATTGTCATCCCTATAGGTTACCCTCCTCTCAGACCTCAGTCTAGCTCTTTTCTCAGTCAGGTTTGCTTCTATAGTTATGGCTCCTTTCTGCATGTCTTCCAATGTGGTATACTCTTTATCTCTAAGCTCATAGGCCATGTCAGCGTCAAACCCATCTGGGTATTTTGCTAGGGCCATACCTTGTGGAGGTTTCATATGTGGAGGGAGAGCATTGTAAATGTTGTTAAACCTAGTGGTATAATCATGAACACTCTCTCCTACGTTTCTTTTAAGGGTCATGTATTCTGCCAGGAGTTGGCTAGGGTTTGCCCTAGTTTCCCATTTGTTTATGAAGGTCTGGTATAATGCAGGAAGATCTGGCATA
Source organism: Pinus albicaulis (assembly GCA_034641835.2). Lineage (NCBI taxonomy): Eukaryota > Viridiplantae > Streptophyta > Pinopsida > Pinales > Pinaceae > Pinus > Pinus albicaulis. The sequence continues at coordinate 57,656 of JAXQQM020069526.1, forward strand.
CTGCCAGGAGGTAAGCCCTTAAACCATTTCTTTACATCACCTCCTAGGCTTTGGGCAAAGATTCTCATTTTGATTGATTCATCGTCAATCTCCATGTAATCAAAAGAATCCTTCATTTTATCTACATGTTGCTGAGCTGTTATGGAATCTTTTGCAGTAAAGTGTGGGATTTTTTACTGATAATCATTGGGTAAGGGCAACATAGGCTGAGGTAAAACCAGAGGTGCATACCAAGCTGCCATGGTGATATTCTGATGAGGTAAAGGGTTGATTTGAGCAGTCGGTATTTGGATGACAGGGATATTAGGACCAGCAGAAGTATGTAGAGCAGATCTAGGGTGGGAGAGTCCCAAGTTTTGAATGAAGTGGATATCAGGTGGTGTAGATGGAGGGGTTCCTCTATCCCTAGTGTGTTGACCTCTGCTAGATGGTGTGTTGTGAAGCTCAGGGTCTGGCTGGTCTGGATGACTGAATTACCTAGCTCTAGGTAAGCTATTTGGTAGGTCTAGGTCAGGGAGAAAAAGTGATAGAGCTGTTAGGTCTTCTAGTGCAGAATTAGCTCTATAAATGTGACTGGAAATAGTTGGTCTTTTAGGTGTAGGAGCTTCCCTGAGGATACTCTACGGATTGTCAATTATCTCAGGTGGGTCAGGGTTGGGATAAGCTCTTGTGTGGATGGTTCTGAAAGCCAGAATTTTATACCTCTAACCAAGCAGCTTAACCCTTCTTGTTACTTCTTTTGTGGTTAATGTTGTTTCAAAGGTTGGTCTCCCAGTGGAGTCTAATGTGAAACCAAGAAAATCAGTAGGCCTACTGATCACCAGTGGAGTCTTTGATCTTTTGGGAACTATGGAGTCGCCAAGTGGATGATTTAGGGTATGTCAAAAAGGGTTACACTGTCCACCACAGTGCTCAGGCACTATCACCTCTCAAGAATAACCTCAGAACACCGCAAACTCCCACCAGAGATTGACTGGGAGGGCATTCACTAGATATGTCACCTCCTAAAGAGGATGAGATCTGGAGGCTACCTGGCCCTGTCCAGACTCTGTCTAAGAGTACAATAGGACACAGAAAATGACACTGAGGTTGCTCAAAAGAGATGAGACTAACTGCCAACCTAACCAGAAATCTTGGGTTTGAATGCCTAGAGATGTTTCAAAGTATGATGCAGTCAATTTTCCCCAGCGGAGTCGCCATTATGTTGGGGTTCCCATGTTTTGGCCAGGTTGACAGAGACCAAAAGATGATACAACATAGAACCACTTTGGGACCTTAGGATCTAGCCTTCCTAGGTCCAGAGAGGGATCTCTCTATGATAGTCAAAGGTTTATGTCTTTGAAGCTCGGATGTTATGATTTTAGGCTAGTTATAGGCACGGGGTTTATTTGTTGGTTGGTTCGTGTTTGGTTGTCGGGAATCAAGAATGAAAGGTCCAATATAAAACAAGGGTGAGCAAAGAGGAGACTATACAAAGATAGATAACTCAGCGAACATCAAAGCCATTGGGCGATGGAGTCAAGAAAGGGCTTACGTGTGTTCAATGTGCAAGCTTTCAGTTGGGCTAGTCATCTAGAGCATTTGGATCTTAAAGATGGTTGATGGAATGAAACATTAAGGACATGAAAGTAAGTGGAGGGGAAACAACCAGTTCTGTCTATAGATCAGGTCAGAGGTCATCTAACTCCAGACCTGCTTGGACAAAACCGAAGGTCAGACAAGGGATCTCAGAAAGGCTTATTGAGATGGAAAGATCCTAGTGAGGTAGAGACAGGGTCCTGGACCTCCCAGTGTTCTCAACTCATCTGACTAAATCCTAACAAGAACATCGAAACACAGATTTCATTAATTCATACATCAGAGAGCAGACAATTACATCCACTGCACTGGTTAAATCAATTGAAATCAACATTCAGATACACATATAAGCAGAAAACATTAAGGGTCGGGAGAGCAGCAGCATAAGGTGCCTATCAAGGGTAAGTCTTATGCCAAACTTCTGATGCGAGCCTGAAGAAACATAATGAAATGAAAGCAAGTCAATCACAAATACAGAGAAAAGGAAAACATCACTAGCTGCTTTAGATCAGGATCCAAAGAAACATGCTTGTCATATTAAAAAAAACACCAATCAGGTACATCATAGCCCACAGCTTGAACATTCAGCCTGAATACATCAAATCTCAGTCTATCTCACAGTATTACACGGAGAACTTATCTCAAGAGGAAAATGCTTGCGTTTCACTGATATCTCATCAACCACCCTTACAATATTTCTCTCTAAGCTTTATAGCAGAATAAGAACTCAGGAGGCAGGTGAAACACTAAATGCAGTATTAAAACTTCTCAGAGGGAAAAAGGCCGAAGCCCACCCTGCTTGAATGCTGAACACTTAATCTTTGTCCTTCCTTGGATGATAGGGTGATCTTTTTTAGATTTCCAATTACTCTGATATGACCCTGGATTCATTCTGGCTGCGGTACTGTGCTATACTTGTGGGGAATAAACAAATGGTGCACAACTGTTGAGAGGTCTGCTTCATTAATGTCTGATTGTTTTTGAACTGTAGCTAGGGCGGAAATTCTTTCAGGGACGTTCTGCATAATAAGAGCTGTATGGATGCCCTGTACTTGATGGAGAAAAGCATTCTGCTGAGGAATAAACCCAGATGGTACCTGTTACTATGCTCGGGATCTTTTGGATCGATCCTCGGGGTCTTCAAACTGCTGCTTTGCCTTGTAAACTTCCGATTAAAGGCTCAAGATCGTCATTAGCTCGCCTTAATCTTCCTTTTGCTCTGTACCAAAACACTCTTCTTGCTCCATTTTGCTTCTGACAGGGTAGCTCGAGTTTTAAAGGCGTTGAAAGGCTTCCAGTGTTTGAAATCTGCCTTTTCATTAATACGAATCCTGCCAGCCGCTTAGTTTGACTATCCCACGGTAGTACCAGCTCTCGAATTTAATTCTGTCTGCACAGCTTGCCATGTAGAATCATGGCGGTCTTCTACCTTTAGAAACCCTACAAAACAACGAACTGTGAAAAACCGTGGATAGGAATGATGAAGGCGGCGAGGGAAACGAACATGGTTATGCTGACGACAAAAAAGAGGGAAGGAATTGCAGTGGAAATGATAAAAATTTCTCTGGCGGGGAAATGGTGAAACACAGAGCAGAAACACACAATAGAAAATGGAAACCTCAAAAAACACGACAAAACCAATGATATGGTGACGGAAACGGGGAATGTACGGGGCGTGCACGTGGAGGTGACGTGCCGAGGCAGGAGACCGAGGAACGGTCAACGGAAGACAAACAAATCTGGTTTGTCAATCGGGGTGTAGATCGACGGTTGAGAACGACAAATGATGGGCCAGCGGGTACGACAATCGGGCATTAAGCAGTGTGCAGGTTCGGTGGGCGACAACCATTAGATGAGTTCCTCCAGATCTGACGGTCCTTAACATTTCCGCTGAGCGCCTCGAGTCGAGAGTTAACGTGCGGGAGAATAGTGGTTTTAGAATCGTACAGGGGACAGGTGGCGCGTGTTGAGTGGAATCGCTGGGTGATGGGGGAAAACCGCCTTCTGCGGATGAGTGGTGCGAAACTTACCGGCGGTTTCAGGGATAATGCGCCGTGGGGTCCACTGGCGGGGGGGCTCTGGACCGTCGGATCATCGCGGAAATGGACGGTGATGGCGGCAATGAAGGTTTGAACGAGAAATCATAAAGGGTAGCGGATTAAACGACAGTCGCCCGATCTGCCAAGATCTACGGTCAAGGATGCGCCCGAAACGAGCCTGAGACAAGCGTCTTTCGGTACTGTGTTTTGGTCATAGCACCGGGTCATGTGGAAGATAAAGGAGCGCGGGGCTATGGCCAAAGGGGCTAGAATCCTAAATACATAAATTTCACCCTTTTAATTCATTTTGAGTGCTATTTCAGGCCCGAAGGGTGTAACGATAAGGAGGTGGAGTGGAAATTTGAAGGAACAAAGGGTGATTGTGGGGTTTAGATAGAATTTAGGGGGAATCTAAGGGGATAATGGAGGGATTTAAGGGGGACTTCGAAAAAGGGAAAACAGATGCTGTGATGGGGAATTTTGCCAGGAAATAGGGGTAAAAGAGGGAGTAATAGGTCCCTTTGAGCAATGGATCAGCGGAGAGGATTTGTGTTGGGCACAGCTCATAGAGACTTCAAGGAGGATGATTTTTCAGGGGAGAGGCATCCCTTGAAGGCTCCATCACAATCTAGCCCCCCAGCTTGCTTGTCAAGAATTTCATGGGGGGGCTAACACGGATATTGTTGAAATTGAAGGATGGGTTAAACATGTGTGAATATTTGTTCTAGATCATGATATGGATAGGGAAACCAAGGATATATTCTTGATATTGGTAATTCCACAAGGTCAAGGACTTATTCCTACATGAAATCATTCAACCTATACTAGAATGTAAAAATTCTCATGGGAAAAATCCTTATGGATATGGAAAAAAAAAACAAAAAGATCTCCTCATTTGCATGCCTAAGCTCATGGAGAATATGGGCACTATTGATGGTAAACTAAATCATTTTTTCAAGTATATTTTAGGCACTCCACCACCTTTGGACAATAGCGGGGACCCTCCCTCTCAAGATCAAGCACAAAAATAAACAATATGATAAAGCTCACAAATCAATTTGTATTCTTCATTTTGTTCAAATATGTGTTCTTTCCTACTAGTTTACGCAATTCTATCCATCTTGATCTATTACTATGTTTTTGGTTTAATATTTTAGACCGTATATTAGAAACAATGAGGGTGTTATAAAAATTCTATGTTTATGTTATTGGTATGGTTTACCCAACGATAGCCTAGTAAAGAGCATCTATTATGTAATTATGTGTTTTTTTATGTGATATGACTCCTTTGATATCATAAAAAAAATGGAAATCGGGAAGAAAAATCACAAATACTTTTAAAAACATACATGGGAATAGATAGTGGTTGACTCTAGTAACTTGAGCATTGTACCCAAGATCAAGAAACCAATGGCCTCATTCAAAACATTTATTTGAATCATCTAGGTGATTTATTCTCTTAATTAACCTCATGTAAGCTTTCTCTGATACGATGTTAAGAATTAATAAGATCCATATGATACAAGAAAAGTGGCGGAAAAGGCTTCATATCAATGCATTACACTACATTAATCCCAAGATATGAATTTATAATACATTAATTTGACCTTCTAGATATTATATATCTAGATATGGATATCATTGACAACTCATCAATGTATCATGATAAAATCTCATCAACATAAGGATTACAAATCATGATAATTATATTCTTAGACTTTGTGATTGTTTAGGGACTTAATCTAACAATATGAAAAATAATAATAGTATGGAACTAGTAAATCATATAAATGATTTAATTGAATTGTAAGGTAGTGTTTCCATTTGTACACAATTTTCATTAATGTTTTTTCAATATGTAATACAAATCCATCATACTATGGCCACTCTCCCATAAAACCATACATTCACCACCACTAGTTATTATCATCTCTACTTCACACTATACCACCACTATTTCCAATTAATTTCATACATTGTTGATATGCTGAGGCTTCTATTTTGTCACCACTGTACACTTATCCTATGCTCAGTCATCTATTTTATCATCATATTATAGATTAAAACATTATATATCAACACATTTCATCATCACTCCTATAGTCACTGTTTAAAACTTTTCCCAAGAGACAATCAACACAAACAGATACTATGCAATTTTCACAAATTTTTATCCATTTGTATCTTCTTGGTGGTTGCGAACTGCTTGAAGCACCATCTCTCCTTTCCATTCGAAACATCTTTACTTCTTTTATATCAGATACTCCTTCCCTGGTCATCATATCAGCAAGATAATTCTCTTTTCCATACTTATACACAATATCAAAATCATATCCATCTAGCCATATGGCCCATCTCATAACTCTGTTGCTGCCTTTCTCAAGAAATTTTTTATTGCTTAGCATGCCTTTCATGTGTTTTAGATTAGTATTTACAATAAATTTTATATATTTCAAATACAACCTAAAACGACTGATACCTTTCTTTACAGCCAATATTTCTTTATGAGAAGAAGGATATTTTACCTGAGTATCATCAAATGCTCCAGAAGCATAAGCACAAAAAACTTCTTTTTACCTATTTTCTGTATAAGGACTGCTGCCCAGACACTATCAGAGGCATCTGTCTCTAAAATAAACAACTGGATTGTATTGGGTAGCTTTAATGCAGGAAGCTGCTGGACTTTCTGCTTTATCATCCTTACTGCTTCTGTCATTTTATTAGCCCATGTAGTTCCTTCTTTTAGCCTTTTTTGGATAACCTTTGTATCTGTAGCCTGTCTTTCATAGAACTAGCGTACATAATTAAGACATCCAAAAAATCTTTGTACAGCTTTAATATCTGGCAGATGGTTTGGAAATTTTGCAAGGTGGACAAGTATATGAGGCTGTAGAGAAACTTGGCCCTATGAGATATGCAGACCCAAATAATCTATTGAGGTTTTCCCTATCTGAAATTTATCTTCTGAGTCTGATAGAACAATACCATGAGAAAATACAAGCTCATAAAATTTATACAAATGAGCTTTATGTTCTTTAATATCTCTGCTAAATACTAGCACATCATCTATATATACAATGATAAAATTTAGAGAGCCAAATATATCTTCCATCCTTTTCTGAAACTTAGATGGAGCATTTTTTAATCCAAATGGCATAACCTTCCATTGAAACTATCCATGGGGTACAACAAATGCAGTTTTGTACCTATCCTCTTTAACAATGCCAATTTTCCAAAAACCACTCTTTAAATCAAACTTGCTGAAAACATTAGCATTTGCTATTTTTGCAAGTAAAAGTTCTTTATTTGGGAGTGGGTACCTGATAGGGAGCAAAGCCTCATTCAACTATTTGTAATTAATTACCAGTCTCTTCTTTCCACGCTTCTGTTCATTGTGCTTGTTAACATAGAAGGCTGGACATGCCCATGGGCTCTTGCTCTTCTCTATCAATCCTTGCTTTAGAAGATTTTCAATCTCCTTTCTACAAATTTCCTATTCTGTTGGACTCATATGATTAGCAGAAGATCTATGTGGCTTAGGTACATAATTTTCTGCATATGGCAAAGTGACAAAATATTTTTCACGAGTCCAAAATGCATCTGGACGATCTGCTATGCAATTTGTTTTTAGCTTCTCTACCACTCCCGAGAGAAGTTTCTCACCATGAATATCAGCATTTCTAACAATTTTATTAATTTTGGCCAAATCAGATAATGATTTTTGAACAAGATCTGGCTGTTCTGGTTGGAAACGAATAACATAATCATTTTTACGTGGAAGAGATCTCAATCCTTTGAGAGTGTTTAGTGTGAACACACCTCTATCAATTGTTACTGGCAGATGCATATTTACAAAATCTTGTCCAAGTAACATGTTTGAACCTGTGTCATAGCTATATAGAGTAACATATGTCTGTACATCATCAACAAATATTGGAAAATTTGGAGCAAAATGCTTAATATCTACAATTTGTTGATTAACTGCACGAAATAGGATACTAGTGGGCTGCCAGTAATAGGCAGGGATTGCATGATGTTTACAGCAGCTACTCATAGCTCCTGTATCAATTTGAGTATCTAAAATATATCTTTGAATTCCTGGGACTTTTATACTGATAGAAACAACACTTATATCGCCAATGTTTTTCATGTCAGCAACCTGTGGAAGCTCAATAACTTCTATTTCTCTTGATTTATCAGGGCATTGAGACTCAACTTTTTTCAAAAGAATCCTGATTAGCCTTGAATTATTTTCTTCATAATTTTCTAAATATTTATGTAACCTAGAGGCTAGAAAAATCATTTCTTCTCATGTTTCTCTCATTGATTTTTCTAAATCTTTTAATGAAATATTTAGAGATTCTTCTTCAGTGATTAAATATTCTTTGGCTGATTCAATCATAGAGTAGGTAAATAGAATTTTTCTTCATTAAATTTTTCTTCTTCTTCTTCTTGCTATTTTCCTATTGCAGGCAATTGTTTCTGTAAAGCATCAAGCCTTTCATTCAATCTTCTTTTAATTGTTATTTGGCCTGGTGCCAGACTGGCTATATGCTTTTTTAGTTCTTCAATTTGGGACTTCAAAGAAGAGCTAAATATATGATGTAACATTTTTATTTCTGGAACAAATTCTTCTTTGGAATCTGAACTATCCACGATTGACATTTTATTGAAATCACAATGAATACTAGATTCATTTTCATCTGATTCTGTATCAGAAACCTCAAAGTATTCACCATCTGAATGGGAGATGAGATCCCAATCTTCAGGATCATGAGTGGTACTGAATATTTCCATTATATTCATTTGGAATTTTCCCTTTCTTTCTGCACATTTATTTGCATAATGGACTTCTTTTCCACAGATAAAACATACTGATTTTCTAGAAGGCTTATCTCTTTTTCTAAATACAAAACGTCTCTTTTTATTAGGAATTTTCTTGAACTTTGTTTTGTATTTATTCCTTCCTCTGTACTTTTGTGGCTTGTCGCAATTGCAATCTTTTTTCTTTGCAATTTTTTCTTTATTTTTATAGCAGCCAAAACTATATGTTTCATTAAAATTATCATAGAACTTTGTACTAAAGTTCATCTGTTTCTTAAAATTATTTTTTATCTTTGATTCAGCACATTCTTTTTGCAAGATTGTCATTATATGCTGATGGAGTGATGCAAAAGATAAATTCTCTATCTGCACTCTATTTGCTTCAAAATAAGATTGTATCAATTCAGGGATTTTCCCTGGCATAGAAGCAACATAGTGTCTCAAATATGCAACATTATGTGGATCCTCAGTCCTATATAGTAATGATTGCATTGTGCAGAAATAATCATGTAATTGATCAACATTACATAATCTCTGTGACATAAACATTTGTGCATGGTGCTCAGACGCTATGGGTTCTGCTCCTACAAACTCATGTACTAGTGCAGAAAAGAGTGATGCTATAAGATCTGGAGTTTCTAGAATAGCATCTTTTTCTTCCTGTGTTAACTTTTCCCACCATAGCTTCAAAATACCTGTGAATTCCCATGTTATTTGAACTGTAATGTCTGACCAACTTGACTTTATCTCTGCCTTCCTTTGTAATGCCCATGCATGAACCTTTTGGAATGTTTCATAAGTCTCATTATAAGACATACAATCAATAGAAAACAATAGAGTGTTTCCAAATCCTTTCTGAGTATTTTCATTTTGTGAGGGTATATCTGCCATATTCCTAACATATTTCTTAAAAGGGCTATCTTTATCATACTGATCATTCTCTTTCTTTGGAGATTTGTTTGAAAAGTAGAAAGTATCATTTCTGTCCCTTTTAGTATTACTAGTTTCTCCCTTGGCTTCTTCTCCTCCAAAGAAAATTGGAAACATATCTTTCTGTTTTTTGCAGAGGTCAATTAGCTTAACATAGTTCTTTGGAAGAACTGTATCTTTAGTCAACTGATCTACCTTAAACTTCCTCAGGATACTGGATAGTTTGTCTACCTTAGACCTCATCAATATGATTTTATCCATAGCAAGTTTAATTCCTGACTATGGCTAGTACTATACAAGACACATAGATAGAGATAGGTTTTTTAAAAGGTACTCATATATTATATTTTATAATACAATTTTTACAAAAGTAAAAATAATAATATTGAATTTTATTAAAATTATGAGAGAAAAGCGATAATTCGAAAGTGAAGGAAGGAAGGAAAATTCTCTTGTGAATGTTGCATAATTGTATGTTGTTGATTATTCAATCTAAAGGGGATGATCCCAGGAAAAGTGATTAATATAATATTACTATGAATATGAGTAAAAATTACAAAGATATTGATTTGGAAACTCAATTATCAATCCCAAAGCCAAATATAAGTTAAAAGGAAGATATATTTTACAAGAGACATTATGAAGTTAGGGTCTTGGGTGTGACAAATAATGATTATGAATGTGTATTTCAATTTAATGTTACAACTATGTATAAATAATATACTAATATTATTCTTAGTTTACCTTGTTTTAAAACACCGAGATACCTTCACCTTAAACATAGAAAAACGTTTTTGCCTTTTCCATATTAAAATAAGAGGATTACACTTCAAGACATTAAATTTAAGTTGGAATTGATAGTATCTTCATAAAAATACTCAATATATATATCAAAAATGATCATTTAGTAAAATAAAAAATCAAAAGTCAATTTTCCCCGATGGGAGTGAGCTCGCATTGGCATGTGGAGGCCACTCCGCATGAGTAAATACAAGTGGTCTCGAAGGTAGTTGGACTTTTCGGTCCCTTCATAGCCCAAGATGGTATGGGAGAAACATTGTCATAATGTTTCAAGAGTCTGCGAGGGGTTACTCCTGTGCAAGCCACGAGGGTGATGGATTGTTAAAGACTCTACGAATGACTGTTTCATGCAAATGCATGTGTCTCTGTGCTTGCTTATGGTGTTGGGAAGGAGAGGGAAGAGCAGGCAGTGGTGGTTTTCCGAAATTGAAGTGTGTATGTTTGTAATTAATTGGTACCAAGTCTTGGAGATTGTTTGTCTTTGAATTCAGGTTGTCAGTGGAATTTGGAAAGGTTGGGCACAGGAGGCAAAATTCTCACGATTTACAGGCAATTGGTTTGGCCTCTAGTTCGTTGGGTGGTTTTTTCTACTAACCTTTAAACCTCATATTTGGGGGATATAACTGGTTTTCCTCTGTTCAATTACTGCATTCTATATTGAGGAGATATGGAAGGTCCGCTTACGGCTCATTGTGGTCGTTGTTATCACTCTCCCCAACTTCACAAGGCTGAAAATGGGATTGAAGAAAGGTAACCACAGACCAGGCTTTAGGTTAGGTAGCTAGCCCTATTAGGACTAGAGAGGGTTCTCTCATTGTCACTTTTGTTGTAAAAGGTATGACTGGGTATCTAATGATCTTAGGCTAGGTATGTAAGCTCAGTAAATAGGATTTTTTTGATGTTTTTAGTTCTTGATAAAAAAGTCAGTGAGAAGACTATGTATAATTTTTTTTAGGTTTGAACTCCAAGGTCAATTTGCAGAGAATATGTGAGGCTAGATAGGTAGTTTGAAAGAATTTTTAATAGGTCATTGAGTATAGGGTGAAGTGAAAAATATTTTTAATGAGCACTGAGGTGAATTCATTCATTTAGAAGCAAATAAACATATAAATGTAAATATTGTCTAAAATAGAGCATGAAAAAACATGATTTCTGCTCATAAACTTACAACACAAACATATATGAAAGAAGAAGATATGGTATCAAGCATGAATTGATAAACATAAATAAGAATAACAGATTCTCCAATGCATACCACAATTATCTCAACATAATTTCTGCAAATATGTCTCTAATTTCATTCCAAATTGTTGATTACAAAAGCACCACTGCAATATGAGACTATCCAAACCAACTATCCAACCCAAAAAATACTAAAGAGAGTCTACTTATAGAAAATATGTACTATGACACCTCATCAAGTCTAAATACCATCAAAAAATGGATCATGAACACACAAGATGAGTCATTTCCTAGATTCTAGGGAGGTTAGAAATGATTCCCTAAATTTTAGCTATGAGCTAGGAGTGTTTGTCCCTTACATTAAATTACATATCCCCTCATGATAGGAGGGAAAAAACAACTCAATAAATCTAATGCCAACTAATAGGACAACAAAACCTCGAATTTGTGACATTTTCTGAGCTTGAAAAGTGTCCTGAGGAATCCAATGCTGATTTGTAACATTTTTGATAGAAGGGTAACAAAATTTTACAAGCACGTTTGAGGCACTTTTAGGAGTCCAAATCCACTTCTGAAAGAACGGTCAACTAGCCATGTGTGTCTAGTTTCCATAAAATATTTATTTTTTTTAAATTAGCCAAGGGAAGGCCTCTAAAAATCCATTCTCCCAAGGTTACTCCAAAAGTGTAACAAAGGCTCCAAAAAGGTGGCAGAAACATGAAAACTGGGTGTTTTTTGAGCTTTTTCTTGAAAATTCCAGCTTTTCATGCCAAGGGGGTTCATTATCTGTGATTTAATAATCATAATACATCAATCAATGTAAGAAAATCATCATTTTGATGCCCCCAAAATAAGCGTAACAAAATTTTGTTACCCTTTTGCAATGAGGAATTTCCAGAATTTTGCAAAATCACAAAAAATTCCAAAATTGTTCAAAACTTCTCAAAATTGCTTCTATGGCACCTGTGAGTGATGGGATAAACATCCAAAGAAGCTTCAGCCAACAATTCCAAGCTATCCTTCTCTTTAAGCTTCATTTGTGCTTCTTGTAGCCTTTTCTTCAATTATTTTAGCCTTATTTGAGAAATTGTGTTCCTGGTGTGATAATGACTGGCCATGTGTCTTTGCAGCTTATTGTACCTCTTATCCCTCTTTAAAATATTCTCCAAATGCTCATTTACCCTTGACAAACAAGGTATTTTTCCTCATTAATCTCCATGGCTATAATCTCATCAAAGGTCAACTCTTCAGGTACATGAGTTGACTATCTATCTAGCTCCAGTGCCCTTTTGAGGCCTCTTTTTTTTGGCCTACTTGATTTTTTTTCAGCCTCCATGTCCTTCATTTGGTTAACATCAATAACCTCCTTTCCTTTACCTTTGACTTCCTCTAGGTCTGGCTTGGGCTTGCTTTGTAAGAGCTACTTCACTTTCAATTGAAAATTTTCTTGCAGCAAGAAAGTGATTTGAGAATTAGCAATGGAAAACATCTTCTTCAATTATGCTATTTCATGATCTTCTCTCTGATGAAATCTTCATCTGATCTGACCTCCACCTGCTCTGCTACCTCAACCTCCAATGGCATTGATTCACTATGCTAATGCAAAAGAGGTTGCTCCTCTATCTCACTATGCTCCACAATGGTGTCAAGTGTAAGAACACTTTTCGCAGACTTGGGCACAAACATATGTCTCTTCCCTTTCTCATATGTGTGAGTAAAATAAACAACCCTAGCAGCAGCTAAAGGAAAATTTGGCATGATAGAAGAGCCAACCTCCATTGGTGGTGCTGATGATGTACTAGGCAAGATAGAAGGGCTACTAGCAGGCGCTGTTGATAATCTCTCCAAGAAATTTTCCCAAGACATGTTGATGGAGGAAACGTGATGCAATACAATGAGCTTGATTATACCATGATGAAAAATACTAGTGTGATGATATTTTTTTATACTGTGAACCTTCTCAATCATCTTAACCAAACTCCTGTACAAATAATATGGCAAATCAAGTGTTTTGACAGAGGTGAAATGCATCAACAACCTGATATGATACCTTTACAACTTGGAAAATATTCCTTCACATGTGAAGTAATTCATCATGAACATCATCAAAGGAGCATAATTTTTTCTAAGGTGTTTTAAAGGAAATATGTAATCTCGCTCCTCTCTAGCATGATGCTTGAGAAACTGTTTGTAATTTTCAATGTCTAACTCCATGCCCTTGAACCACTCCTCTCCATGACAGGGAATATCTTTTACCGAAGAAATTAGGTCTGTTGATAGGCTTATATCCATACATGCAATAATGACCTTTCCCATGTTGAGTCTTGTAGAAAATAGGTTGGTCAATTGAAGATCATACCCCTCTTCCATAACCCTTTCACAAAATCTCAAACATTGAGCCCTCTCAAAGAATCTTCTGGCCAATGGCGAGGCATTGAGTTCATGCATTGTGAAGGGTTATAGCCTGAGGTGGTGCCCTCCCTTAAAGCTCTTCTTGTCACTTTCCATTTTTTTTGTAACTATAATGATGAAAACCCTAGAGCATTGAAGAGATGGGTAGATGTATGGAAATCTAGAAAAACAAAATGTTGGAAAGTGTGAGTTTAGAGAATGAGATCAAGGATCATGGAGCTAAGAAAAATTATGGAAAAAATTTATTGGATTGGGTTGTATGTTAGCTCCAATTTGTGGGTGGAATGAGGGAAAATGAGTGTGGGGAAGGTGGTGAAATGATGAAAACACAGGAAATTTCCAATTTCACACTATGAAAATAGCTAGTGTAGAGATGAGGTAAGTTTAGAAGGTGAAATGAGGGTCATGGATCTGAGAAAAAAATTTAGAAAAAATTCAGTGCATAGGGTAGCATGTTAGCTCCATATTGTAAGTGGAATGAGGAGAAATGGATGTGTGGAGGGCGGTTAAATCTAGCAAACACAGGAAATTTCCAAGTTTTTCACTGTGAAAGTAACTAGAAACTATGGTTTGGGTGAAATGACATGTTAGGGTGGTGTAGATAATGGGAAATGTGGGGATAAGGTATATGATAGTTGTGAGTTAGGGTTTAGATACTAGGTTTAGGCTTTAGGTAGTTGGGGTAGGTTAGGGTTTGTCAAATGAAAAAAATGTATACCATGTATGAGTGAAAATATGAGGAAAAACAAAGTGAGCAATAAAATGTTTCAAACACTCAAAATTTTACCAAAATAGAGCATAAGAGAAGTCACTTACCTTTTATGAATGGTTAAAAAGGTAACGAAGACAAGTTTCAAGCTTGTTTGGAAGTTTTCCAAGCCCAACACCCAAATCTACCTCTCCTCCTGAAGCATAACAAGCATCTACAGAAGCGTAACACTGGAGGCAAAAGCGTAACAGGGAGCTCACATAAGTGTAACAAGGGGTTGTGCAGCACCTACAAAAAACACAATGAGGGTAACAAATGCTACTTAGCACACCCAAAAATCATAACACGCTTACCCAAAAGCGTAACAGAAGCTCCCTAACATGAGCTACTAGAAGGATATCAAATGAGTTTTGAAGTGAATTTGAGCCTTGTATTTGGACTTTACACCGCTTTTGGAGTGCAAGTGAGATAAGAGGGTTTCTCTTCCACACATCAAGAGATAAAAATGAGTGAAAATGATTTTTTTTTCATTTTATAAGCTTGAGATGACCTTTTTTCCTTTTAGTAAGACAATAAGACAAAGTTGACCTCTTTGAACTTTTTGAAACTTGAACCCTTTAAAAAAAATACAAGTTGTCTTTATGTTATTCGCTAAGCATGATAAATCCCTCTTTAGAGTTTTATGAGTGAGATGAAGGGTTAGAGCCTTGTTTTAGGTGACAAATTGAACATCTTTCAAAGGCAGAGATGACCCCGAGACAATCACCTATATGAGGTGTAGTGACATAACCCTAAATATTTAAATGATGATGAAGGAGATGACCTTGAAAATGATGATGGTGATGAATGAGATGAGGGAGCAGCACATTTGACCTATACCTCTTTAGTGTCCAAAATTATTTTGTGAGAACTTGTTTGAAAAAGTGAAAACGTTTGACCTATGACTTTTAAAGAAAATAACTGAAAGAGTTATTTTTTATCACTGACATACTGACACTAACATTGGCTCCAACTAGGGATGGCAAATCCTTTAGGAGGCGTCAAGAACACCGTAGATCATGTAGCCTTACCATTGGGCAATGGATTCAAAACTAGACGTTGAAAATCTTTGAAAAACTGGAAATGATAAATTGAATCTGGAAATAACTTTGACTAGAAAAAAACTGATTTGAATCTGGCTTGACAACTGACTGAATTTGATCGAGATAACAATCAACCCCCCCCCCCCCCCCCCATCGGGGTGCCAACTGGCAGGGTCAGAGCCATGTCATAGGGAAGGAAGGTGGGTACATGGTGATAGCATGGGGTGGCAGGTGTACCAAAGCTAACGAGGTGAGGAAGGATCCCCCAACGGATCATCATGAAGACATTAAAGTGGAATGGAGAACAACCCGGCGAGTCAGGTGGGTTGGAAGGTGTGCAGCCAGGTTCGAAGGAAGCAGGGTATTAACTTATTTTGGGTTATTCTTTGGAGGTTTATTCTCTGCAAAGTGTTTGTTCAGTACATGGTTATTTTCTCTGGTTTCTGTCGCGAGCAGCCTTGTCAACTGAACATACGACGTTGGAGGTCGTTGCGACCTGCAGCCGTGAATTGGTATGTACCAAATTCACCATTTTCCATAACGATGAAATGAGTTTCTGCTTATCGGTGCATGCAAAGGATAATTATGAATTTTCTATATTTTATTTACCTAGTTTGTAATTATGTAATTTCCTGCATAGATATGGCTCACAATACTATTAGTTATTGCATAGATATGATTCAAAATAGTTTGTTTAACGAATATTATGATGGTTGCATGAGTCATCAGGGCCTGGTTGAATTTCTGATAGGTCTTTGTAGGTCTTTGTCTGTGGATATTTTGTTTTGAGTATCTTGCATGATCAACTTGTTTAAGACGGGGATACGTAAATTCATACTAGTTTTTTCTTTTACTGCAAATTGGCCATGTCCAAATTTGTATGCTGGTCATTCTGTGCATCCCTTGAAATTGTATAGTCAGAAATGGGAAACCATATGTATGGCTAATAATGATGTCAACGCTTGTGGGGTTGGGTATATGAGGTTATGTAGTCACCCGATAACTTACTCAAATTACTTTGTTATGTCTCCTTCCATTAGTTCTTTTCAGAAGGGTGAATGGGTCAGCAGTAATATGGGTATCCGAATTTTGTTTCTGGTTTTGTCTCGGCCTTTTAAAGTAACCAAGTATTTTGGGTTTCGTTATACTCTAGCTTTTGTAAGGCATTCTATATTCACTCTTATTTCTCAGAGCTTTGTAAAGCATCATTATCCTATTGCTACTAGTAGCAATCTGCCCTTGTCTAAATGCTTGTTTTTTAATTAGCTAGGATATTGTAAAATTGTTTCTGCAACAACTCTTCCAGGAAAACCCTACTGCTCGTTATTATTGTTGGAAGACTATCCTATAAATCCTATGGACAAAGGGAATAAGGGGAAGAAGGATACCAAGGAAAAAGGCAAAGCCAAAGTCTCAAACCCTCCAGCCAAGCGTGGTAGGAAGTCGAGCAGGGAAGTTATGGAAATTTTGTTTCAAGCTTATTCTGAGGAGACACCTTACTTTGTCAAATCCTTAATTCATTGATGGGAGAGTGATGCCAGAACTAAGATGGAGGAAGAAGAAGACATTTTCGTGGATGAACTCACGCAAATCATCACTGACCTGGGTCAAACTCGAGGCAGAATTTCACTATTCCATCATTCTATCAGAACATATTGGTTGATGAAATGCCTTCTAGTCAAGGCAATAATGTTGGTACAAGAAGTTGGGGGTGATCCCAAAGCTACAACAGATCTGTCTGAAATCAACAGATCCATTCAAGAAATGAACCTTCGACAACACCATCAATATGTTCACCTCGGCAAAATTGAGAAAGACTTACAATCCATGCACCAGTTTGATATTCCTGGCTCCAGTGTCAAGGACCTGGCTAATTCCGAGTCAGATGATGATTGAGATTGATCAGCCTAGGTTTAATTTTTGATAATGATAGCAGATAGCTTTATTTTTATATTATATGTATGCTTGCAAATACTGATATTGATATTAGCTATTTGAAGACAATAAGTAGTATACTTTGTTGGAAATACTGAGAGGAGGGGGTGAATTAGTATTCCTTTCAATTAGAGCATTAGTTAATCTTCAATTATTATCAGTGTTTATACAATTATAGCAGTAAACAAAAGGAACACAAATGCACACTTTTTTTAAGGTGGAAACCCACTATGGGACAAAAACCACCTAATTTTTTTCTATTAATTCTTTATATTCAACTCCAATTGAAAATAAAGCTCCAAATTCCTAGAATCTAGAAAATCATTCTTCTCCATCTCCCACTGGATGGACGCTCCAATGCCCAATATTCTTTAGTAGTCAACTGAACAAATGCCCCAACACCCAATGAGATACAACTCACCCTAGCACCACCCTAGCACCCTATAGAATAATAAAAGAAGAATGGACTCTCGTACTAGCGAAAATGGTCCACTTTACAATGATATAGAATGATGTAGAAGAAGAAGACACACTAGACCATAACCCCAACTATGAAAAAACCACCTAATGATGATCCTAGACCTCCTGACACTGCCTCTTCAACTCTTGGTAGATAGACACTAGTACAATTTTTACAATAATGTATTTACAATGACTTAGTACAATGATACCTTTACAGTGACTATATGCAGTGCTGCCCACTTGAAGACTTCATGTGATGAAATTCTTTCTGCTGCTTTGCACCTTGGTTGCTTCTCTTTTCATGCTACCCTCTGTTGCACCTTCCTTTGCTTTTCTTCCCTAGAAAGTCTAGTCCTTTGCAGCCCTTGACAACACATGATCTATATTTTTCTTGCCTTCTAGTAGCTTGATATTGAATCTCGTGTATCTCTATTATTTTAGATCCCCAATATGTGATTTTTAGTCCTGTAGTAGTCCTTTGAATCTTATTTTCAATGCCATAGTTCTGACCCAATTTGGATTCTTCAAGGGAGAGTTATGCCCAATCTCTCACAATGCCCTAATTATGGATTGTTTTAGTAGAGCGAACTTGTACAGCATGCCACATGTCACTGTTTCTTTATTCGTCTCTGAAATTGATAGAGAGAAAACCACAGTCCGTGCACTATTTTCCACTTTTTACATAATTCCCATTCGATACTCAGAGAGAGAGTTATGATGATTTTCCCAAGTTCACTTCTTTTAGATGAATTTCAGGAACCTGCAAAAACACTGACTTCCACATATCATATCTCTAAAAATGTCTTGTACCTTGATCTATAATTTTTACAGGAGCTTCCTCAGGATTTTGGCTTCGCCTCATAAAATTTTTAGCTTCTGAACCTTTGTAGAAAAAAAAGTTAGAGTGAAAATTCCATGATGACCTATTTCAGATAGCGAAATCCCTACATAAGGAGGATATGATGACCACAATTTATATAAATGCTTAGGTTGAGAGGGGCTTCAAAAAGTCAACATGGGAGGGATTTTAGGAGCCTAAAAAATATTAATTATGACTTTTCAATGACCAATTCCAAAACCCCATGGGGTTTTAGCCCACTAACTGGGGGTACAAAATTCAAACATGAATATCTCTCAAACCGTGAAGAATTATGTGGCATGCCATATATCAATGGAAACATCTCGACAAGTAGAAACCATAAAAATAATTCTTGACCTAGAATATAGTAATTTGGTAGGTAAAAATTCCCATGCAATATTGGCGTAGCCCCTGGTGCTGCTTGGGTTGACATCAATGACAACCGTTGATCAACAATCTCCCCCTTTGGAATTGATGGCAACACAAGTGATACCCCTGCGATCATGACACCTCTTCCTACAAAATTATCTCCCCCTTTGACATCAATGGAAAAGGGTAACTCCCCCTGACACACAACCATCTTGCGGACCCGTACACACTTCCACTCCCCCTAACACACAAACATTCCTGTGGACCTGTACACACTTTTTCTCCCCCTTTATATTATGAATAAGGAAAATCTAATGAGAACTTGGGAGAATCCCAAGCTTCTGGCGAAGATATTCCAATGCTTCACAAGTAATCTCATGATAATCAATGCTTCCTGCCCAATCTGCATCTATAAAGGCATGAATAATGAAATTGTTGCCCTTGGGATACCAGAAGCCATATTCTGTTGTTCCCTTTAGATATTGAAAAATTCTTTTGATGGCAATAATATGTGATTATTTTGGTGCTACTTGGAATATTTCTACTTGTCTAACTACTTGCATAATATCTGGCTGAGAGGTTGTTACATATAGAAGACTACCAATCAAAGATTTGTACAACCTTTGATCCACATCCTTAGATGAGTCATCTATGCTCAATTTGCAACCTCTTACCATCAGAGTAAGGATGGGTTTGCAATCTTCCATTTTGAATTTCTTGAGAATTTCCTTGATGTACTTATCTTGACATATAAATATTCCTTTCTCTTGCTGGGATATTTGAAGCCCTAAGAAGTATTTCAGCTCACCAAGTAAAGACATCTCGAAATCACTTTGCATATTTGTAGAAAACTTCTTACTTAGTCGATCATCATTGCTACCAAAAATTATATCATCCTCTTTAGCTATTAGACGTGCTTTAGTTGCTTCATCCAGAACATATATGTTGTTTGGAGCTCGACTTGATGTAGCCACAATTTCACCATACCTTCCTTTCCTGATTTCACATTTTGTGGAGTTGAATAGTATTGTGTGTCCTTGATCACACATTTGTCCAACACTGAGCAGATTTTGATTCATATTTTCAACTAATAGAACATTCTTGGCTAGAGCATCTTTGCTTCCTAGAGTGACGGTACCTGATCCTATAACATTTGAAGATCCATCATTTCCAAAGGACACGGTTCCATCCTTCTCCTCTTTCAGAGATACAAATTTCTTTCTATCTCCAGTCATATGTGTTCAACAACTGCTATCAACATACCACACATTTTTGTTTTTTTGAGCCTTGAGAGCAAGAGCACAATTACCAGTCTTCTTCTTCTTCCCTGTTCGTTCGTTCTGTGGCTTCGAAGATTCTTCTAGAGGATTTTCAAGTCTACAATCTCTGGCTATGTGTCCAAATTTTCGAAATTTGTAACATTCAATATTATTTCTTAAATATTCAAATCTATTGATGTTTCTCTAAGCACTGGGAGGTTCATATTTGATAGATCTCCTAGAATTGTATTCGTTCCTGGGGTACGTGCGACATTATACAGCTTTATGACCAAATTTTCCACAAGAATAATAGTAGAGATAAAAAATATGTTGGTACCTGGATAGAAATCTTCGTCGAGGAATTGTCTTCCAAGGTTGTTCTTGCGAATCTTGTCCAATGAAGTCTACATGCATGTCAGATCTCATAGGTTCATTGTATTTTGTTGTAGAAGGTCCTGCTTCTTCTTCTTTGTAACCGATGCCAATTCTGTCATTGTAAGATCGTTGATTTTTTATGAGTTCTTCCAATGCCCTTGGGTTTTTGGCATAGTTTTAGATAGTTTTTCCTTTCTTCACTTCCTTACACAGCGAGACTACTTCGGCTTCTAATTCTTCCCTTTCTTGATTGCTTTCGTCCAACTTCTTTTGAAGTGACTCTTCAATGCATTTGTGTTCTTCAACTTCAATTTTGAGACCTTGAACTTGTTCTTCAAGAGTATTGCAATGGATCTTCTCTGCCTTGAGCTCTTCTATAAGCTTGATTGCTTCCTTAGAAAATTCTTCTATGGTCAATCCTTCTTCTTTGTTGTTTGATACCTCTTGTTTATTGTGCTTGGCCATAAACAATACTCTCTCATTGGCTTCTTCTTCGCTATCATTGTCTTCATCGGATGATGAGCTACATTCTTTAGAGAGAAAGTTCCTTTTGGATCCTCGCTTGTTGAATTTCTTAAAGCCTTTCTTTCCTTTTGAGTTTCCATCACTTCTGTTCAGACATTTTGCTGCGAAATGCCCAACCTCACCATAGCTGAAACATATCAATGGAATTTTACCTTTGAATTTTCCCTTACCATTTTTTAGTTTTCTCGTAAAGTAAGCATATTCTTCATCTAAAATACCTGCTCAATCATCTCCCTTGTCTTCACACTTGCAGGTGCATGCCTTTTCAATTGAAGGTTTTTTGTCCTTATTGGTTTTCTTAGATGCAACGAACGCAGTTACTAGATGCGAAGTACCCTCTTCTTCATCAAGTCTCATTTCATATGCTATGAGAACTCCATGTAATTCCTTGATCTGAAATTGTGAGAACAAAGTATTTCTCATACAGAGATTGAATGTAGGGGCATTCACCGGATCTTTCACCTTTCAAAGAAAGGATGAATCCGGAGGCTATCTGGCCCTTCTACAGACTCTGCCTAAAGAAATAAAAAGTAATCACAAAGATCCGATCAATGAAAGTATTTGTTTTAACTACAAAGTATTCATTGATCCAACTTTAATGTGTGAATAGGCAAGTATACATATTCTGCAAATGAAGTATAATGGTTTGAAGCTGAACTAATAAGTTTTGATCACTGTTTAAACCTGCTTGGGAAAACATAGCTTATAAAAGTTTACTGTTTAAAGGAGAAGAATCTAAAAATATGCAGCAAAATTATATAGTATGACAGCAAATAATTGTTTAAGCGGTTCGCCCCTCTCTTGGGCTACCTCCGCTGGGTCCAAAAGCCTCTAATTAGGCTTTTTCCTCTTTGATTAAATGCTCAAAATGTGAATACAACTGTATAGAAGCCTCAAATGGAAAAATACACTGCAAAAATATATTCATAAGGCTCAATTCAATATAAAATGACTAAACAACCACCTCCATTGGATAAAGGTAGTCCAAAACAGCTCTTCTTCCCTTAGGCCCTGGTGGCTCCACGACCAAAAACGCTGGTAAATTCTCTGTTAGAGTGCCCTGATGGCTCTGAAAACACTTCCAACAGCTTCAGAATGATCAATTACCCCAAAAACAAAAAAAAAAATCGTCCAAAAAGGACTTTCCTAGCCAAAGTTATGGCTAACTGAAGTTGGCCCTTCAAAAGCTCCGCTAACTGTGGAGAACTGGAGTTAACTCCAGTTAAAAATGGAAACTGCACCAAATTTAGCGGGCGCGCTCCAAAACTGGCAGCAACATTAAATGTGACTGTTTAAAATCTTCCGCGTTCACATGAGTCCAACCCGCACCGTTTAATGCTAACCAACGGTTTTGAAAATCGTAATAAATCAAACTGCCGAATGTTAAGTCAAACGGTTCACATGCAAACGGTCATGATAAATGATACATATCTGTTTATTTAATCTGCTCCATTGCATACAGCACGTGCTTTAAACCTCCGCTCCAACACGTTTTGAAGCCCACGTGCCTTAACACGTCATCCAAACGTTTCATGTTAAACCTTTGTTACGTGGGTTGTAACAATTAACAAACCCACGTGACATTTGATATTTATAACCCAAACTTTAGGTTGTGGGTTCTTAAAATGTTTCAAAACATTACGTTGCCATTTGACTATGATTTAATATATATGTGTGGTTTTATTTTTAAATTTTAATAAGGTTTAAATATAATTTAAAATTAATTAAAATATATATTAATTAATATAATATAATATATGATTAATTTAAATCATATAAAATATAAAAATATATATAATTTAATAATTTAAATCTTAATAAAAAATAAAAAATTTCCCACATAATATTAAAAAAATTTCTTTCAAAATTGAAAGTTATTGGGCATTTTCAAAATGCAATATCTCCTCCATACGGCGTCGGATTTGAGTGTCGTTCGCGGCGTTGGGATCGTATCGACAAGCACTTTCCAGTCGATCTGTTTCAGAGAAATTCTAAGAAACTTCATTTTTGAGCATTTTTCTACAAGAGACTTGATCTCCTGATCATTCCTCTTTGCTGAGTTTGTCTAGATATGCACTGTATTCTAAGACCGATACCTTTGGGTTGAATCTCCCTGGTAGCGTTCTAAGAATATTTCGTATAATAGTCTTCTCGTCAACTGGCTCTCCCAATCCTTCCAGAGTATTGGTTATTTCATCAACATATTGGAAGTATGCAGCAATGTTGCAATCTTCTTTCATTCTGAGGTGCTCAAATTTTGCTCTATATATTTGAAGCTTTGCTTCTTTGACATTTGAGTCACCTGCATATATATTCTCAAGCTTGTCCCATACATTTTTGGCAGCTTTACAACCCAACACCTTATGATAAGAAGATTCAATAAGTCCACTGATAATAATATTATTTTCTTTTGCATCATTTACCAAATTCTTCTTACCTTGTTCATCTGCGGTTGATGTAAATCCATTTTGAACAGTGTCCCATAGTTCGTAACCTTGTGCCAAGAGATAGACCTCCATTCTTCCTTTCAAGAGTGCATAATTATTTTCATTCAACAGAGGTACACCATTCTTGGTATGCTCCATGACCTCCTTCCATCTATTAAACTGCTATTGAAGGAACCAAGCTCTGATACCAATTGTTGAAAATACTTGGGGGGTGGGGGGGGTTGAATCAGTATTCCTTCAAATTAGAGCATTAGTTAATCTTAAATTATTATCAGTGTTTGTACAATGATAGCAGTAAACAAAAGGAACACAAATGTACACAGTTTTTAAGGTGGAAACCCACTCCAGGACAAAATCCACCTAATGTTTTTCTATTAATTCTTTAATATTCAACTCCAATTGAAACTAATGCTCCAAATTCCTAGAATCTAGAAAAGCATTCTTCTCTAGCTCCCACTCGATGGATGCTCCAACGCCCGAGATTTTTCAGTAGTCAACTGAACAGATGCCCCCAAACCCAATGAGCTACAACTCACCCTAGCACCA
This sequence comes from Pinus albicaulis, assembly GCA_034641835.2. Taxonomy (NCBI): domain Eukaryota; kingdom Viridiplantae; phylum Streptophyta; class Pinopsida; order Pinales; family Pinaceae; genus Pinus; species Pinus albicaulis. The sequence continues at coordinate 81,990 of JAXQQM020069526.1, forward strand.
CCCTACCACCCTATAGAAGAATAAAAGAAGAATGGACTCTCGTACCAGGGAAAATGGTCCCCTTTAAAATGATATAGAATGATGTAGAAGAAGAAGACACACTAGACGATAACCCCAAATATGACACAACCACCTAATGATGATCCTAGACCTCCAGAAACTACCTCTTCAACTCTTGGCAGATAGACACTAGTAAAATTTTTACAATAATATATTTACAATGACTTAGTACAATGATACTTTTACAGTGATTGTATGTAGTGCTGCCCACTTGAAGACTTCATATGATGAATTTACTGTTGTTTTTATACACCTTGGTTGCTACTCTTTTCATGCTACCCTCTACTACACCTTGCTTTGCTTTTCTTCCCTAGAAATTATGGTCCTTTGCAACCCTTCACAACACATGATCTATTTTTTTCTTGCCTTCTAGGAGCTCGATATTGAATCTGGTGTATATCTGTAATTTCAGATCCCCAATATGTGATTTTTGGTCCTGTAGTATTCCTCCACGTCTTCTTTCCAATGCCATAGGTCTAACCCAATTTGGATTCTTCAAGGTAGAGTTATGCCCAATCTCTCACAATGCCCTAATTATGGATTGTTTCAATAGAGAAAACTTGTACGGAATTCCACATGTCACTGTTTCTTTATTAGGCTCTAAAATTGATAGATAAAAAACTAAATTCCGTGCACTATCTGCCACTTTTTACAGAATTCCAATCTGATACTCGGAGAGAGCGTTATGACGATTTTCCCAAGGTCACTTCTTTGAGATGAATTTCAGGAGCCTGCAAAAACACTGACTTCCACAGATCATATCTCCGAAAATATTGTGCATCTTAATCTAAAATTTTTATAGGAGCTTCCCCAGGATTTCAGCTTCACCTCATAAAAATTTCAGCTTCTGAAGCTTTGTAGAAAAAATTTAGAGCAAAAATTCCACGATGACCTGTTTGAGATAGCGAAATCCCTACATAAGGAGGATATGAGGATCACAATTTATATAAATGCTTAGGTTGAGAGGGGATTCAACAAGTGAACGTGGGAGGTATTTTAGGAGCTTAATAAAAAATAATTATGAATTTTCAACGACCCATTCCACAACGCCATGGGGTTTTAGCCCACTAACATGGGGTACAAACTTCAAACATGAATATCTCTCAAACCGTGAAGAATTACGTGGCATGCCATATATCAATGGAAACATCTCAACAAGTAGAAACCATAAAAAAAATTATTGACCCAGAATATAGTAATTTGGTAGGTAAAAATTCTCGTGCAATATTAGCGTAGCCCCTGGTGCTGCTTGGACTAACATCAATGACAACCGCTGATCAACAGACTTAAGATGTATATGTTTTGGATGGCTTATAACTCGCTAAGACAACCAATAGACCTAGCTTCCTACAGGTAGGTTGAGGCCTAAAGATGTAGTTTTTTACTTTCTTTTGTTTATATATAGAAAATAGCAAGGACCTACCAAGTTTACAAAAAAAATACAACTGACTGAAACTTTTTGAAATATTTGAAAGAAAACATGAGTCGAATGTAGAAGTCTCATGGCCTTCTCCTCAAGATTCAAACTTCTGTAAAAACTTCCTTATTGCATTGAAATCAAATTAAAATTATATGTACAGTGAAAGTGGATTTCATCTTCAATGATCAAGTAAGATAATTTTGAGGATCCTACCATTGATTGGTCCTCCCAACACTTCTTGGCCTTCAAGATCCTCTAGTAGAAATGCTTTATTACCTCTGAATGCAGTGATATTGTAAGGTGCCTTCCATATATTGTCAAACTTTTTGTGCTTACTTTTATCTTCATTCTAGGAATCCCAACGAAGAACAACATCTCCAAGCTTGAAATCATCAACTTTGGTCTTCCTATCTAAATTTTTTTTGATTTTATCATGAAGCTTTGAAGTATGACTGAAGAATTCATCTCTTGACTATTGTATATGGATCATTTGGTTGATTCTTCACTAGATATCATTTGGTTCACTATCGATCTCTTGCATAATTTTTATCATTGGTACAGCTAGAGAAGTAGGGAACATCGTGTCAACACTATACACGAGATGGAAATGTGACATGCTGATTGATCTCTTCGTGCTAACTGTATCCACCCATAGAAAATTGGTGAGATTTTTGTGCCGATTAATCTTGTTTTCTTGCAACATTTTATTTATTATGTTCACTAAAGATTTATTTGACAATTTAGCAAGCTCGTTGCCTTTAGTATAGTATGTTGTGTAATGATCAATCCTAATATGATACTTATCACAAAATTAAATCATTTTATTGGACTTAAAGGAAATTGCATTTTCAATAATGATTTTGTGTGGATAGCCAAAACAAGACATAATATTGTTCTCTAAAAACTAAATAATAATAGTCTCAATAGCTTGCCTCGTGGGGATGGCTTCAATCCATTTAGTGAAATAATTTGCGGCATTGCGTATCCATTTATGTAGAGCTAATGATGGAGGATGGATCTCACTAATGAATTCAAGTCCCCATTTCTGGAATGACGCTTGCACTTCAATTGGTTTTAAGGGAAAAGGAAAGAGCTTCCTCTTTCCCTGAAATATTTGACATTCATGACAGCTCATGATTGTTTTATAAACATCAGAAAATAAACCTGGCCAATAGAAGCCCACCCTCAAGATCTTTTTAGATGTAGTCTTCGAATAAATATGACCGCCACAGTCACGTTTATGAAAATCAGTAATAACTTTTTTTACTTCTCCTTCAACCAAACAATTCAACAACATTCCACTTGGATCTTTCCAATACAAGACACCATTATGGATGCATTACTTAAGCTATCTCAACTTCAAAGATCTAGCCTTACTACTTGGCAAGCCGAGAGGAGGATTCAAGTGTTTCAAAACATGAACTATATCAGCATACCAAGGTGATAAAGGGAAAATTTCAGATACCTCAGGTAATGTTTTAGCCTCTTGCTCTTCAAATAATGTAGCAATAAAATTAATGTCCAAAGCATGGAGATTTGAATCCGCCATTAGCTTTTACAGGCCTTGTCCTTTGATTAGATTTGTGTGCTTAATCTCCAAGTCATATTCCAACATAGAAGTGATCCATTCAAACCTCGCCGCCCTTCAAGATAAATTTTGTGTAAGAACATCTTTAACAACAATGTTTGGAACATATGCAATGACATGAGAGTGAAGAATATAGAACTGGAAGTACTTCAATGCTTTGAATAACTACAAGGCATGTTTCTCAATGATGTTGTACTTAAAGGTTGCGTCTCTTATGGTTCTACTGAAGAAGGCAATGGGCTGCTCCGTTTTTTGAATTTTCTTTTGCATAAGGACAACAAAAAGAGTAGGCTCCTAGGAAAATGAAAAAATGATAAAGTCAAGTGTATAATCTGGACTAATAAGAATAGGAGGATGGGATGAATCCAATTTAACTTGATTGAATGATTTATTTGCCTCTTCATACCATTTTACTTCACTATATTTCTTCAACATGTCAATAATTTTCCTTAAGTGTTCAGCAAGATTGGGGACAAACCTTCTCAAAAATTTGATTTTTCCATTAAATGACTGAATTTCATTTTTTTTCCTAGGATAGTCCAAGGTCTGAATTGCTTCAATACTTGAAGGATCTCTCCTAATTCCATGTTTTGATATGATATGGCCCAACAATTTACCTTCGTCCATAGATAAAAGACTCTTTGGGTTCAACGATATGCCAAAATGTATACATCTCTGAAAAATTGTTTTGAGTGTTAAGTGCATCTCTGCTCATCTATCTTGGAAAAAACAGTGATATCATCAAGATAAATGACCAAAAATACATCCTTTTCATTAGCAAAATCAATATCCATTGCTCGCTGAAAATTAGCCCTTGCATTCTTCAGTCTGAAAGGAATTTTGGCATACATGAAGGTGACCCAAGGTGTTGTAAAGGTTGTCATTTCCTGATCATATGGATGGACTAAAATATGATTATACACAAAGTATCTGTCCAGCAATGAAAGTCTGGAAGATCCAACTACCCTTTGTAGAATATGGTCCATCTTTGGTAGTGGGTAATTGACCTTCAATGAAACTTTATTTAGATTTCTGGAATCAATGCACAAGCGAATCTCTCTTGTCTTCTTTCTCACTGGCACTAGATTAGACATATAATTTGAAAATCGAAGAGGAAATATAATGCCAACAGTAAATAATCGATTTACATCCTTTTGAATAGAGGGAAACAACTTGGGATTCATTCTCCTTAACTTCTGGTGGAAAGGTTTCTGATCCGGCTTCAAGGGAATGGTATGTTTAATTATGCTCTTATCATAGACTTTCAAATAAAAATATTCCCAAGAAAATACATCATAAAATTGAGACATAAGCGATGTGTATTTACCTTTCATTTCTACACTCAAATATTTTGAAATTTTGACAATCTTTGGCTTTTCCAGAGTGCCAATATTGAGATCTTCCACTCCCACTTTTGTTGGTAGCATGGTCGGTTTGCGTGTAACATCATCTTGATCAAAAATCTCTTCCAAAGGTACAAAACCTATTGGAATGGATTTATATTTTAGTTGAAGCACTTGCATCTCTGATGCATGGATTTCTTGGTCATCTTCATAGCACTGGTTATCCATTTGAGAATTCACAAATTCCTCTTCTGCTTGTAAAAATTTTTTGATCTGTTTATCATCTTGAAAGACCTACTAATATTGAACATTATTTGGGAGATCATGGCGGTGTTTGAAATTTATCTCATACTTCTTATTAGGATACAAAGAAATTTTGAACATGTTGGTTGAAGTAGCAAGAGAATCAGCAATAACATTGTTGTCCCTTGGGATTAACGACAAAGTGTACTCGATGAATGTCTTGAGGATGTCTAGCACTGCATTTATATATGCTCGCATCCTTGGATGCTTGACCTGGCATTCCCATTTGACTTTATTTATTACTATCCAGGAGTCATCGTACACAAAAATCTTCTTGGCACCTAGCTTCTTGATAATTTTCAGACCGACTATCAAAGCCTCATACTCAGCTTCATTGTTTGAACATTCGAAAGCCAACTTGTAGGAGGACATTTGAACATTGGGAGGAATTTTTAATGACTAATTTATAGGGCTGTGAATACACACTCCAATTCCAGCCCCTTATTTTCCCAAAGCTCTATCGAGGTCCATGGTCCACAAACTACTTTCCCCATCTAGAAACTGCAAATGGGATGGTTGAACTTTACTTGCTGCTTGAGAGAGTTCTTCTGTACCAAAATTTTCCGTTTCTTTCACTATTTCATCACTTTTTTTAGGTGATGCGCTTGGTCCCAGACCACTTTGCATATTTTCATAAATTTCTGCATTTTCCAATTCTAAAATAGAATTTGAAAATTCAGAATTTTTTGCTTTTTCTTCAATCAAAACTTTGGAAGATGATGAACATTCATCATTGAACAAAGGAATATAAATCTGTATGATTTTGGAACGGGGTCTCCTAACAAGCTGCGAAACTAGTCCATTTTGAATATTTTTGTTTATATTTAGTCTAGCGCAGGGGTTTTGGGGTGGGTCAAAGCCCCAAAAGCATTGTAATGGGTGAAAGGGTAAACTAGGGGTAAGATAACCATGGGTTGTGGACCATAGGAAATTCTAGGCTAGATTTTTATAAATAGAGATTCATTTTTATTGTAAAGGCGATAAGAAATGATGAGCTATTGATGCAAATAGTGGTTTAAGATATCTGTTTGGGTTTTGGGGAAAGGACTCCTACTGGTTGTGTGCGCGGGATCCAAGTCCAGCCATGTGCGGACCTTGCTGCTGTGTGTGCAGGTTGGGAAGGGAATTTTAGGAAATAATTGATGAATGAATGAATTTGAAATATTGTTAGAGAACTAAATCTGTGAGTAATTTTGTTTGAATTACTGATAATTGCTGTATTTTGCGCTTTCTGTCTTTAAGCCGCGAAATATCTGTGTACTGCGTTCTTGGATCTAGATCTGTTATGGTATGTTTATGTACTATTGTGTTGATGTTATAACAAGCATATAGCTATAGATCTAGTGCACATGGATGCGAATAGAGACTTAATTAACTCTGCGCAGAACAAGGTAATCTGGGAATCACAGGATCTAGCGCAGCTCTGCTTGCCTTACCCATCCTTTCTTAGGGTGCGAAAACCTTGTTCCAGCACACACCCATACTACTTCGGGTGAGACTTTGACCTGCGCAAGCAGGTCACTGCCGAAAGGGCCAGTAGTATAGGGGTTTGTTGGAAAACCTTGCACACCGAACGTGGGTCAGGACCCCTCAAGCCAACAAATGGTTCCGTTGCCAGGACACGAAGAAGTCTGAGAGAGGGATCAGGTAATGAAAAGAGAATAATGGAAGCCTGAAAGAAAAGAAATTGAAGATTGGTTCTCGAGGTAGATCCAGGAGTTCGCAGTAAAATAAAATCGCAGTGGGAATTTAACGGCGGAAAGGTGGAAAAATAGTTACATCCTTACTAAAAGCTACGAAATATTCTTTGTGACCTTTGCGATTGAACTCCAGGAGTGGCTGGCAAGACTTGTGGAATTACAGAAGTGCTGGAAGGACGAGTGAGTCACTTAGTGGACCCCAGAGTTGCTCGAGCAACTGGAAAAGACTGATAATACTATCATGCGCATGGTGGATCACTGGGTGGATAGTGTGCTAGGAGGATTTGTGACAGAATTTTCCATTGATCAATTTGTATCATACTCTGAGGCCGAGTGATGATTCTTCAAAGGGTGAGGACGTTACCGTTGCTGATTAAGATATTACTGTGCGAAAAGAGTATTCTGTGTAGTCATACTAGCTAAATGACCTCGGATCTAGACGGGAGAGCGATGCATAGTGGTAAATAATATCGGACCAACCTTGATAGAGGGAGATCTACCTACAATCTATTCCAGGAACCAGCTGTGCAAGATCCCCCAGCTACATCGCCACCTAGGCCGCGCAAAGGTAAGAATTCGCCTATACCACCACCCCCCTAGATAGTGATATGGTTGCGCATCTGAAACTACCTACCTTCAAGGGGGAAGGAGATGAGGATATGGATTGGTTTCGGTTCGTTGCAAACTCTGTATGGACTGCGCAGAATGTGGCAAGTGATACGGTAAAAATGGCACAGCTATCGTTGGCATTCGAGGACAGGGCCCTGGACTGGTATATGCGGTATATTGCCTAGAATGGGAGCGCATCTATTCAAGATATCAAGGATGCCTTGAGGCACCAGTTCAGGAAGCCGAAATATTATTCCTAGCTGGTAGAAAAAGTGAAGGACTTCAAACAAGGTGCGTCTGATTCAGTATGGGAGGCTTCTCAGTGATTGAAGAAAGAAATCAAGGAAGGAGGATTCAAATATGATGATAGACAGCATAAATAATAGTTCATCGCTATGTTTTTGCCTCACCTGCGCATGCCAATGAGTCATTAGACCTTTGAGTTGCAGGAGAAGGTTGTGGAAGTCACTATGAAACTAGAGGCTGCCCCTCGAGAGGATACATCGGCAGGGTTACAACAAATTCAGGAACAGGTTGGGGCTATGCATATGGAAATACAGAACCTGCGAAAAGAATGAGGAAAGGACAGTTGCACAGATCTTTGGTGCATACGATGTCGAGTGTTTGGCCATACAAAGGATCAATGCCCTCTACTGACGGATTACATGTAAGTAGGAGGACCTAGCTCGGTACACCCAGGGGAAAATAAGGAACCTATTCTATCACGACCTGGGTCGAGTGGACCTGCGCTATGGTGTGAAGACTGTCAGGTAGTAGGACTATATGATACGAACCATTGCCCTCGGCTAGGTGCATATTTCCTACAACTAAAGCAACAATGGTGCAGATTCTGTCGATCAGTGAGACACGATGAGCAAAACTTTCAAACCTATGAATTAATGATGGATCGTGGAAACTTATATAGGGTACAATCGGACCTTGCATCGCTAAGACTTTCTGCGCACTTTGGAGGAGCATCGGCCAGAGGTAGAGGAGGTCGGGGAGGAAGCGCAAGTCAAGGACGTGGGCATCTGATCTGCTATAACTGTGGAGAAATAGGGCACTTTGCTAGAGAATGCCCAAATCCCACCAAGCCATCGTGCAAATATTGTAGGGAGTTGGACCATGTGGTGGAGGATTGCCCAATTTTAATAGCCAAGATGCAGGAAAAGCAACCCACCCCTACACAGAACGTACAAAGAGTTAAAATCGAGCTAAGAAAGGTGGATCCCTGTGTAAAATTCATAACACGCAGCAGGCTGGTCACCCAGGGAGAAAAAGAGGAGCTTACCTCCCGAGAAGGAGTTCCTTTCAAAGGACAAACACCAATGGCAGCCCCCGTGCAGCTGCCGACGCAACCTCAGATAGAGGAAGGAGTTGAGCCATTTTTAAAGGCATGTCTAAAGCTGCTACGAAATCCGCAGGCTGTAGGAAATCTCCAAGTACTACTGAATACCTGCGCAGCTTGGTCCAATTTGATCCCTGAGACCAAGGATGTACACAAACTATAAAGCTATAAGAAGCGCACCGGAAGAGAGATGCGATTGACTGCGCAGATTGGTGACTACGAGATGGATCATGTTATCTTAGATCTTGGGTCAGATGCGAATGTATTACCAAAATAGACATGGCAATGAATGGGAGAGACTAAATTAGAATGGTCCACCATCTAGTTGCGAATGGCCAATCAACAAAAAATCATCCCTCTAGGGAGGTTACCAAAATTCATGGTTGACATCGCAGGGGTAAGGGTCCTAGCTAACTTTGAAGTAATATAAATTGTGGAAGATGTGGATCCCTACCCTGCGCTCCTCGGACTAGACTGGGAAATAGACATGGGGGGTGTCATCAATGTCAAAAAGCAGAGCATGATGTTTGAAAAAAAAGGTACACACGTCATAGTACCACTTGATCCAGCAGAAGGTGCGCGATATATAGAGCTGGCCTATGAGGAGGAAGAAATAGATCACATTTATAAATTAATTACGCGAGATGAAGATCGGGTTAACCCCATGGATGAAGGAGTGCTCTGCTAGGAAAAGGACAGTGAATTTTTTTCCGATTCTGATGAGGAGCTGGAAAATTGGCAAGGTCGATTACATGAGGTTTCAGCGCTATGATATCTTCGGACCACCAAGAATTTCCATTTCATCTCTACGACGGAAAGAGACATGCCTTTCCATACGAACACAGGTGATAATAAGAAGACTGTTGAACCTAAAATTCCTACAGAACGCAGGCTAGGAGCACTGCCACTAACACTACGCGGAGCACCTACGCAAGGGTCAGTATTCTTCACTCAGGAGAAGTATTGGAGCAGGTTGATCCTGCGCTTAGGGACCCCAGTTGCTAGATGGGCTCTGAGGTCAGTTGACCTACGTAGATACTTGCTGACATGCAACACTCAAGGGTGCGAGTGAACCTTGCCCGGCTAGGCTCGCATGGGTACCGCTGACATATTCCTGCGCTCGATTACCGACCTACCTGAACCCAAGTACAATTGGGAGAATTTGCGGACGCCTCCAGTGACAGATGGCCCGAAAATGCGTGACACAACCCTATCATACAGAAACATCCCAAACAAGGGCGAGGCACACGGCTCGAGAAGATTGGTGGCCAACTTGCAAATCTGGTACCTGCACCATGTCCTAAGACACCTAACATCGACCTTAATTCAGGGAATGAAAATGGCACGCAGGCGTCACCTGCGGTCTGAAATTCCATGGAAGTGACTTCAGGCACGAGGGAAGTCCGTCAACACCTCTCGATGTGATAAAAAAGGAACCTTACAAGTACGCAAAATAGGCGGGAGGTCATTAATGCAACAATTTATGGTAAGATTGATCCGCATGAGCGAAGGTTAGTCTCACGAATGGGCTACTCCACCATTAAATAGCTCTGTACGGTGTATGGGTGGCTGCATGACGTCGCACCAGGCCATTTATTCACTCTATAGCATGCTCCTGCTATCTGCGTACCAGTTTTTTGCACTCATTAACATTCTCTAGGATGCCTGTTTTCTTGTTGCTACGATAAACCCTAACCCACCGAATGATCTAGTCCAGGGCTACTCGGTAACCACAGGTATCATCTCGAGAGGCCATGGGAATGCTGAGTGCAGTCAAAGGAGTGAGCACTAGCTTCCTGCAGAAAGAATTTCCTGCGAGCCATGCACAGAGAGGCACCAGTACTGCACGATAGGAATCACTGACCTTCTCACTCTAGGGACATCTGCAGGACACATTTGGATGGCCTTAGAAGATATAACAGAGGAAGGTCTGCTAGTACCACAGTCCCTCGCTTGCAGCATCACAATAAGGTCACAACTGGTTCTGCGCCAAGGAGGAACGTTGAGATATAGGGACATGCTACAACTTCTCCGCATCTCTAGAGTATCGCCCAACAGAAGCAATGTATGTTCACTCCCTCGCACTGCCCTAGTTAACAATCAGGATCCAACTACTGGGGACATCCAAATAGATTTAGCACAACTATCTCGCACAGAGCTACAAGGACTATACACTAGATTGTTACATGAGTTTCACCACAATGACAGGGCCACGCAACAACAATATGACATACCTCTGGAAGTACGGGACTGGCGGATTTCAGTGGTCATAAACGCAACGCATATCATTTAGGAGCAGTTGACGGGGGGTGCACAATTGGTCGAAACAACTACCCAACTATGGATGGTCGTCTAGCACAATTCTACGCTTCAGCATATCCAGAAGGAATTACAGCAGGCAGAAGCTACTCTGGATCAAGTCAGAGCCTCCACCATCTCCGCACAGCATCTAGCCATCTTGGACAAGCTTGAGAACCTTCGCCACAACAAGCATGTCATTCGAAAACGATTGAAACCATGGGCCGACACCACACTCCAGCTCCCCGAAGACGCTCAGTCCACCATTTTGTGCCTCCACTGGCTGTTAGAAAGGGTTACCACAGCTCTAGACGGCCTTGCCTCCCTGACACTTGTCAACATTGTGCAACGAGCTGCGGCCCAGAGTCAGGAAGTGCTCCCTCCACCCGTCTGCACTCTGGCTACCTTGCACGCGCAAATAGAGGCTGTGCCACTGAAGTGACTCGAGACGAGTCACAAGATTGTGTTGGGGGACTATTGGAACAGGGTCTCCTAACAAGCTGCGAAGCTGGTCCATTTTGAATATTTTTTATTATATTTAGTCTAGCGCAGGGGTTTTGGGGTGGGTCAAAGCCCCAAAAGCATTGTAATGGGTGAAAGGGTAAACTAGGGGTCCAAAAACCATGGGTTGCGGACCATAGGAAAGTCTAGGCTAGATTGTTATAAATAGAGATTCATTTTTTATTGTAAAGGCGATGAGAAACGATGAGCTATTGATGCGAATAGTGGTTTAAGATATCTGTTTGGGTTTTGGGGAAAGGACTCCTACTAGCTGTGTGCGCGAAGATCTAAGTCCAACTGTGTGCGGACCCTGCTATTGTGTGCGCAGGTTGGGAAGGGAATTGTAAGGAAGAATTGATGAATGAATGAATGCGAAATATTGTTAGAGAACTGAATATGTGAGTACTTTTGTGTGAATTACTGATCATTGTTGTATTTTGCGCTTTATATCTTTAAGTCGCGAAAGATCTTTGTATTGCGTTCTTGGATCTAGATCTGTTATGTTCTGTTTATGTACTTATGTGTTGATGTTATAACAAGCATATAACTATAGATCTAGCGCACGTAGATGCGAATAGAGACTTAATTAACTCTGCACAGAAAAAGGTAATCTGGGAATCACAAGATCTAGCGCAGCTCTGCTTGCCTTACCCATCCTTTCTCAGGGTGCAGAAACCTGGTTCCAGCACCCACCCATACTACTTCGGGTGAGACTTTGACCTGCACAAGCAAGTCACTGCCGAAAGGGCCAGTAGTATAGGGGTTTGTTGGCAAACCTTGCACACCAAACCTGGGTCAGGACCCCTCAAGCCAACATATGAAAAACATGTAAATGATGGTTATTTGGATTTTCTCAGTTGTTGATCATGTACTTCAATTTAATTTCTCGGTATAGTTTCCTAAGTTTCCCAAAGATGGGAATGGTAGCATATGAAAATTCAAGCTAAAAGGTACCTCTAACCTTTGCTCCCCATGACCGAGAGAGAAACATTCCATATCTGGGAGGGATATCATCCACAACAACATTCATGAGGAAATTCTTGGCTGTTATTTGCTCTAATGACACCACTAGGTCCTTGATGAGGCCAAGGCATTTAACCATCCATGAATCAACTAAACAAAAATCATGATAAGGTCTTGTGATATCCAGTGCTAATCTGTCCATAATGCCTTGGGCATGAGGTTGTAAGAGGCTTTAGAATAAAGCATGGTTTTATGAAGGATAAAATCATGTATTTTGAGGCTTATATAGAATAGAGGGACCTCACTATCTTCTAGATCGCCATCAACAACCAGAAAAAAAGAAGTTGAGGGTGATCATCACTCACATTAACCATGACGGGCATTTGATAAACTCTAAGCAACTTAGCTACTTGAACTTTGTACTAATCATTCTTGACTATTTCAGTTAGAGGATTGGAGACTTTCAATTTGGAAATTTCATTTTCAAGTCTAAAAAGAGTAGAATTTTTTTCTACCACTTTTAAAGGTGTATCTTTCTTTTCGAGCTAATATTTGTTTGAAGACTCTTTCTTTTGTCCTCCTTCTTGGACTTCTTTATCCTTTCTATGACTACTAGAGGAAGATTTGTTGCCTTTAGTATGATTATGAGCAACAGGTCCTTTGTCTTTACTTTGATTTGGAGTAGCAGCTTCTTTATGATGAGCATTTACTTTAGCATTCTATTTTCTCTTATTGGAGGTTATAGGAACATTCATACTCCTCAAACCATACTATATTTGCACTTCAGAAAGAGCATTATGATATCCCCTCTGATAATATTTTTTCTGCACTGATAACATGGCATCATTTGACAAGACATATTGTTGATCATCCGATGCACAAATTTTGCAGAAAAATTGATATTCTTCAGTAACGAAAATAGGTTGTTGATTTTCCTCAAAATAAATGATTCTCTTCGAAAATTTCTTCTTCATCATCTTCATCAGGGCCTTCAGTGTAATTCTGTTGAAATGGAGTGTGAATTTTCTATTGACTTTGTGGATCCTGACCCCTTTATTCACTTTGCTTGATCCTATATTGAGGCTGCTAATTTTGACCCCTGAAATTGGGATTTATAATGGAGGGTTCAACTTGTCGATCAGCGATGGACATTTTATCCATCATCTTCTCCATGGTCTTAATCAAGGTATCTAATTTTCCCTCTGATGAAGTATATTTTTCCTTTTTGATAGTGACTCTTTTCTCCATCTTTATTTTATACTTCTTGATGATAAAATTAGCTTCCACACTCACTACATTTCGCTGCATTTATTCAAGAGTTGATGGGTTTCTTTCCCTCAACATATAGGTCGTGTCAGGATCGAAACCATCAGGATAATGAAGTAAAGGAAAGCCTGTAGGAGGCTTAATATTCTCAGGAATTGAATCATAGATTTTATTTAATCTAGCTGTAAAGTCTTGGATAGACTCATTGGGATTCCTTTTCATGGTGTTATGATTTGCATCTACGACTTGTTGTTGCTACAAAAACATCTCCTATGGAGTATCGCGAGGGTTTTTCACAGATTTGTCATTCATGAACATGGTTTTATGACTTTTAGCCCAACCAATCTAGATTCCCTACAATGGTTTTTTCTTCTCTTCCAATTTCTCCATAAACAAGTCAATTAATAGTTTTGAAGTACCTATTGAACCAGTTGTGAGAGAGCGAAACCATTTCTTTACCTCTCTTGAGAAACTCTCTAAAATGATGTACATATTTGCATCGCCATTGTCTATCTATTCAAGATCTATGAAATAAATCACTTTGGAAATGTGCTGATAAGTTGTAACCTCTTATGTTCAATCGAAAATGGGGAGTCTCTAACCATAGTTCTGAGGTAGTGGAGTGAGTTGAAGCAGTAAGATCAATGGAGAAAATCTGGACATGATTAATGGATGAAAAATTACATAGTTATTGATGGAATAAAAGGAAGTGTCGATGATGTAGCAGTATGAGAAGGTGTAATGATAGGTGAAGAAAAATACTGCTACTTATATTGGAAATAATCTCTTTTCTGAATTTTCTTGAAACTTATCCACCAAGACTTTAAGTTTGTGGAAATTAGACCAGACTTCGCTATCAACTTAGGAATAGAAAGACTCAGAAAATTTTGCAAAGGTCTCAAAATAAAAAGGAACAAAGGTGGTTTCTGAAATAAATGTTTCATAATTAGTTCTAAACAAAGATCTTTCAAATTCTGAACTATAAAACAAATCTTCTGAAACAAATCTTGTAGGTAAGGAATTTTATTTGAAAAGTGGAGGAATAGCTCTTCCAACCTTCCAAGACTTTATTTTATGCTTTCTAAAAATATTTTCAGGGTCATTGACAATTGGTGAGGGATTTAGATCTGGGTTTTACCTGGTATGTATTTTAGGAGCCAACTTAATATAGGATTTTTAGACTTTGGCTCATATTTAAGAATTCATCCTAATTCGAATGCTAGAGCTTATCACCTACAAGTCTAACTTTAAAAGTATTAAAGAAATATTCCAAGGGAAATTTTAGCAATCACTCCCCAGCAACGTCACCAAAAATGTTATCACTCCCCCCAACTTCCCAAGGCTGAAAATGGGATTGAAGAAAGGTAACCACAGGCCGGGAATTAGGTGAGGTAGCTAGCCCTACCAGGACTAGATAGGGGTCTCTCATTGTCACATTTGCAGTAAAAGGAATGACTGATTATATAATTATCTTAGGCTAGGTATGTAAGCTTAGTAAATAGGATTTGTTTAATGTTTTTAGTGATGGATAAAAAAGTCAGTGAGAAGACTATGTATAAGGTTTTTTAGGTTTGAACTCCATGGTCAATTTTCAGATAATATGTGAGGCTAGATTGGTAGTTTGCAATAATTTTTAATAGGTCATTGAGTATAGGATGAAGTGAAAAAGAGTTTGAATGAGCATTGAGGTGAATTCATTCATTTAGAAGAAAATAAAAATAGCAATGTAATATTGCCTAAAACAGAGCATGAACAAACATGATTTCTACTCATAAAATTAGAAGAAAAACACATATTATGAAAGAATAAGATATGGTATCAATAATGAATTGATAAACATACATAAGAAGAACAGATTCTCCAATGCATATCACGAGTATCTCAACACAATTTCTGTAAATTTGTCTCTGATTTCATTCCAAAATTATGATTGCAAAATCTCCAGTGCAATATGAGACTATCCAACGCAAAACAAGAATAAAGAGAGTCTACTTATAGAAAATATGTACTATTAAACCTCATTAGGTCGAAATCCCATCCAAAATGGATCATAAATACACAAGATGAGTCATTTCCTAGATTCTAGGGAGGTTATAAATCATTCCCTGAATTTTAGTTATGAACTAGGAGTGTTAGTCCCTTACATTAAATTACATATTCCATCATGATAGGAGGAAAAACAAACTCAATAACTTTAATTCCAACTCATAGGATAGTAAAACCTCGAATTTGTGACATTTTATTAGCTTGACAAGTGTCTTGAGTTATCCAATGTTGATTTGTAACATTTTTGACAGAATGGTAATAGAAGTTTGTAGGAACTTTTGAGGCATTTTTAGGAGTCCAAATACACTTCTGAAAGAACATTCAAATAGCCCTATGTGTCTAGTTTCCATAACATCTTTAATTTTTCAAAATTACCCATGGGAAAGCCTCCAAAAATCCATTCTCCCAAGCTTACTCCAAAAGCATAACAAAGGCTCCAAAAAGGTGGAAGAAACATGCAAAATGGGTGTTTTTTGAGATTTTTCTTCAAAATTATAGCTTGGCATGCCAAGGGGGTTCCTAATTTGTGATTTAATCATCAAAATACATCCATCCATGTAAATAAATCATCAAAACACATCCATCCATGTAAATAAATCATCATTTGGATGCCCCAAAATAAGCGTAACAAAAGTTTGTTACCCTTCTACAATGAGGAATTTTCAGAATTTTGCAAAAATCACAAAACATTCCAAAATTGTTCAAAACTTCTCAAAATTGGTTCTATGGCACCTGTGAGTGATGGGATAAACATCCAAAGAAGCTTCAGCCAACAATTCCAATCTATCCTTCTCTTTAAGCTTCATTTATGCTTATTTTAGCCTTTTCTTCAATTCTTTTAGCCTTATTTGACAAATTGTGTTCCTGGTGCGATAATGATTGGCCATGTGTCTTTGCAGCGTATTGTCCCTCATATCCCTCTTCAAAATCTTCTCCAAATGTTCATTTACCATTGACAACCAGAGCTCTCTATTCTCATTAATCTCCATGGATATAAGCTCATCAAAGGTCAACTCTTCAGGTGGATGACTTGATTGTCTTTCTAGCTCCAGTGCCCTTTTGAGGCCTCTTCTTTTTGGAATTCTTGATTGTGTTTCAACCTCCATGTCCTACATTTGGTAAACATCAATAACCTCCTTGCCTTCACCTTTGACTGCCTCTAGGTCATGCTTGGGCTTGCTTTGTAAGAGCTACTTCACTTTCAGTTAAAAATTTTCTTACTGCAAGAAAGTGATTTGAGAATAGAAATGGGATACATCTTCTTCAATTCTTCTATTTCCTCATATTTCTCTCTAATGATCTCTTCAGCTAATCTAACCTCCACTTGCTTTGTTGCCTCAAACTCCAATGACGTTGATTCACTATGTTGATGCAAAAGAGCTTGCTCCTCTATCTCAGTATGTTCCACAATTGTGTCAAGTGTAAGAACGCTTTGGCAGACTCGGTCGCAAATATATGTCGCTTCCCTTTCGTATAGGTGTGAGTAAACTCAACAACCATAGGAGCATCTGAAAACTGAGTTGGCATGCTAGAAGAGCCAACCTCCATTGTTTGTGCTAATGATGTACTAGGCAAGATAGAAGGTGTTAGTATGATTCTTTCATCATAAAAGATCACTTTAGCTACGCATAACAAATATCCCTAACATCGATTATGGCTGCAAAATATATTTAAGTTTTTTGCACAAATTCAAATCTAAGCACAAAAGACATTAAGCAGATAAAATATAACATGGCTCCAGAAATCCAATGGACAAGACAAGAAGAATGTGTTAGCCCCCCTATAAATTTTTTGACAAGCAAATGGGGGGCTAAATTGTTTTTGAGCCTTCAAGGAATGCATTTCCTCTGAAAACACAGTCTCCTTGAAGCCCCCATGTGTCTTTTATCCTTTGATAGTTTCCCCTCTGCTGATTCCCCTTTTAAAGCCTCTCTTCTGATGAAGAAATGCCCAAGGCCTTCCTTTTCCCTCTTATTTCCCCTCATTTAGCCTCTTTTTATTCCCCCTTGTCTCCCCTTCTATTTCCCCATCTACCCCTCAAATCCCCCCAAGATCCCCTTTAAATTCTTCCCCTGCCCTTTGTTTTCCCTTTTCTCTCCTTCATTCCTCTATCGTTACCTTTCCCCGGCCCTCAAATTACATTAAAATGGGCTAAAACCCATGTTCCGACCTTATTATAAGGCCTAGCCCCTTTCCGCCAGCCCCTTTAAAACCACTTCCCACACATGCCCGTGCACTGGGACCAAGCGCTTAAGTCCCAAGTGCTAATCGCAATCGGAAGGCCGGGCGGGCACATTTCCTTTGTTATAACGCAAAAGCCCGATGCGATTTGTTTATAGCGTTAAGTCCCACGGTGCGTTCCGCACCGTTGATCTACCTTGATGATCCAACGGTGAGCCTCTAATCGCTGCCCTTCTCCGATCGCAATCGCAAGTCTCAACAATGCCGCCCCGATTGTCGTCCTCTGATCTCATCCTAACCGTCAATCTGCCCCGCGATCCGACGGTCCTCCGCTAATCACACCCTGTCTCCCGACTCCTCGATCGCATTCCTTCCTCTCTGCCCTCCCGATTAAATCACAGCCGTCCATCTCCCCGCTGATCCTACGGCTCTGCGCTGATCGCAGCATCGCCCGTCGCCTCTCTCCATCTCCCTCCGATTAGATGTGGACCGTCGATTTGATCCCAGATCCGACGGTTGGTGTTTAATCGCAGCATCTCCCCAATCGCAATCGGAACATTTGTGTTGTGCATTGCGATTGCTCCCCGCTCCGACCTCCGATTGCGATTATTTCGATTTCATCTCCGTCGTCTGTCTCCTCCCGGATCTGACGGCCCAGGTTTAATCGCCCCCCGCCACGGTCGGCCCCACATCCAAGGCTCTGCCCCTTGTTTGTTGGCTATTTCCTTTGTAATTCGCCCAAACGCTGAACTTTGGGCTTTACACTATGCGTTCATTTCTCCACTCCTCTCCGCTGTTTCCACTGTTTCTTCACCGTTCCGCCACCGTTCCGCCGCCTCCGCAGCATTTCCTCCACCACCACCGCCCGGATTTACAGTCTCTTTCCACTGTGCGGAATAGTACAGAGATGGCCCGTTCAGCATTTCCAGCGACCAGCAGAAGGAATTCAAAGGGGTTGGTGCCTGTTATTAATGAAATTAAATGTCTTGCCTCGTATTCAAAGGATCAAGGCACAGTTCGAAGACCAAGAGCACACGGTAAAGTCTTATCTGTGTTTATATATCAGCAGAAGTACTCTTCTCCAGAAGGACACCTTCCTACAGCAATCTCCATGCCTCCTCGAGCCCTTAAACAGATTAATGCACTGACAGGAGCTTCATCAGAGACTATCTGAGCAGCAGTAATGGAGGTATGGAGAAGTCGCGGACTTCCATCCATGTCATTTATTTCAGAATGGTAGCACAGAGCTCCAAGCTCCAGAAAGCACTCCAAAAGAAATATCCGAGGTCAATCGACCTGACAGAGATCTCCGACCAGTCTTAGAGTACATTCAGCGCTGCAGAAAGCCATTAAGCAGCATGGGCGTGGGAACTTCTGCCCTGCTGTCTTAATGAGTCCCATTTATTTGTTCATCTACCTCTGTTTCTTCCTCTTCTCCTATAAAATCCCTGAGAACGAATTGTAAAGGTTGTTGTTCAGTTGCTGGTAGTTTTCTGTTAGAGGGATTCATTTGTGACTGTTAGAACAGTCTTGGGAGGGAGTAGCAGAGTAGTTGTATGTAATAGGCTGGGAGGAGAAGTCTGGACTATAACACCCATTGAGCTACATTGTACATGACTGGTTTTGCATCAATTAATCAAAGCACATTTCACAGGATCCTGGTCTATTACTATTGGTGATGTGTTTCTTAACTCTGCTTATTACATTTCCATATTGTTTCATGTTCTTCTGGTAGGCATCAGAATAATGGTATAGGATTCACCCTTGTTAGGTGCCCTATGCTGTCTGCTCTCCCTACCTTTATGTTTTCTACTCTATGTGCTATCTAAGAGCTGGTTTCAGTTGATTTAACCAGCGCAGCGGATGTTATTGCCTGCTGGCTGATGTATGAATTAGTTGATGACGTTCTTAGATGTTCTTGAGGGGTTTAAGCTGGAAAGTTTGGGAGCACTGGGGATAAGTGTTAGCCCTGTCCACTAGAATCCTTGCATGACCAGTTTACCTTTCTGAGATCCCTTTGTTTATCTTATCTCTGTTTTCCCCTTGGAGTTGCTAAAGCAGACCTGGAGTTAAATGACCTCTGGTCTGATCTATAAGCAGCCCCTTTGTCTCTTTGAGAGCTGCCTTTGAGTATGTCCAAGCAGACCTGGAGTTAAATGACCTCTGGTCTGATCTATAGACAGAAATCTGGTTGTCTTTCCTTCTTTCACCTTCTCTCCTTAATGTTCCATCCCACCATCTGATCTAAACATCCTTTAGTATTAGATGACATGCCCTTTGAAAGCCTTGGCTAGTGGATGCAAGTAATTCCCTCTCATGACTCCATAGCCCAATGGATGGCTCGGTCTTGGCCCATCCTCTCTGCTGAAATATCCTGTTGTTTTGTTCCTTTCCTCCCACTATTTTCTCAGTCCGTGATCTCGTGACCAACCCAGCAACACTTCAACTAAATCATTTTCAAACCCCCCTCTGTGCTTCATAACTAGCCTAACATCTCATTCTGAGCCTTAAAGATATATCATTCTTTGCTCTATTTGGAGAGATCCCTCTCCGGGTCCAGGAAGGCTAGATCCTAGGGCCCCAAAGTGGTTTGATGTTGTCTCATCTTTTGGTATTTCCAAATCTGCCAAAACATGGGAACCCCAACATAATGGCGACTCCACTGGGGACAGATCAGTCAGCTTTGATTTGGTAAACCACTGAGGTGGACAGTAAGTTGTGAATCATCCACCTGGCGACTCCACAATTCCTGAATGATTAAAAGACTCCGCTGGTAATCAGCTGGCCACTGATTATTTGTGGTTTCACATAAGACTCCACTGGGAGACCATGTCGCAGTACAATATCACCCATGCCGAAGACCAAGTCACTTTGCTAGAGGAAGACCCTGAACGGTTTGAAGAAATGTTTCCAGTTCTCCTGGCAGGGTGTCGCAATGCAATTTCCAGTGACTTGGAAAAATTGAGGGTAGAGGACCTTCCAGGGGCTGTTCTCCTCAACTCTGAATACGGACCCGTGGTCAGGAAAATATTCTTGGAGCTGGTGGTTGAAAGGTGCGAAGCCGAGCTTGAGTTTTTGAACTCACAGGAGATATCATACGAGTTCAGAGATCCGAGAGCATTCTTGGAAAGTCTCCCGCCCCCCAAAAGAGAAGAGATTCCGCTGCTCTTCGAAGTAGAAGAAGAAGACGATCCGGTTCCCCAAAGCCCCTTTGAAGATGCAGTGGAAAATGCAGTAATTGAAGCTGCCCAGGATGTAGACAGCCTACCAGTCATGGCAGGCCTGAAAGAAGGAAATGTACATCATCTGTTCGTGGATCCTGTGGGAGAGTACATGGAGGCCCTGATATGCTCGAACGCTCCAGCATCGATCCTCAGCATGGGCCAAATTCATCAGAAATAGTCACTACTGATGGTGACCACAGTTTTGAAGAACCACAAGCAGAGCACCCTGTGGTTATCTCTGACAGGCAGCCAGTGCCCATATCCTTTTTCACTGCTACTTGACTGGCTGTATTGGCTTTATCATATCACCTAGAACATCAGAGATTTCCAGTTAGATTAGGGTAGGTAGGAAGCTCAATAAATGTCAGCCTATGAGTAGGTAGATTAGTTGTTTAAATTTCTGTCTTAGAATGTAGGTGAAGAAACCTGCTAGACCGTCTAATCCTAGCAGGTAGTAGGGTAGATAGAGAAACATATGAGACCAACAGTCTAATCTGGTCTCATGGAGTAATAAGGGTAGAAGTAGATTAGGTTTATTTTTCCTGTTTGTAAGAGATTGATGATGTAAAAGGGTCTGCAAGTCCAAATGCACCCCAGAAGAAAAATTTTAGGACTATAGTGTGGGTAGGTAGTTGTTTGGAGGAATTTTACTGCTGATATGTTGTCTTCATAGCTTGTGGCAGCAGATCAAAGAAAGACAAGGATGGTTCAAGCAGCAGGCATCTAGCCTACACCAAGAGATCATCTTCTGGTTTCTTAGCTCCTTCAAGAAGAATCCATCCCCATGTGGAGCCACTGTTAGCCCCCCTATAAATTTTTTGACAAGCAAATGGGGGGCTAAATTGTTTTTGAGCCTTCAAGGAATGCATTTCCTCTGAAAACACAGTCTCCTTGAAGCCCCCATGTGTCTTTTATCCTTTGATAGTTTCCCCTCTGCTGATTCCCCTTTTAAAGCCTCTCTGCTGATGAAGAAATGCCCAAGGCCTTCCTTTTCCCTCTTATTTCCCCTCATTTAGCCTCTTTTTATTCCCCCTTGTCTCCCCTTCTATTTCCCCATCTACCCCTAAAATCCCCCCAAGATCCCCTTTAATTTCTTCCCCTGCCCTTTGTTTTCCCTTTTCTCTCCTTCATTCCTCTATCGTTACCTTTCCCCGGCCCTCAAATTACATTAAAATGGGCTAAAACCCATGTTCCGACCTTATTATAAGGCCTAGCCCCTTTCCGCCAGCCCCTTTAAAACCACTTCCCACACATGCCCGTGCGCTGGGACCAAACGCTTAAGTCCCAAGCGCTAATCGCAATCGGAAGGCTGGGCGGGCGCATTTCCTTTGTTATAACGCAAAAGCCCGATGCGATTTGTTTATAGCGTTAAGTCCCGCGGTGCGTTCCGCACCGTTGATCTACCTTGATGATCCAACGGCGAGCCTCTAATCACTGCCCTTCTCCGATCGCAATCGCAAGTCTCAACAATGCCGCCCCGATTGTCGTCCTCTGATCTCATCCTAACCGTCGATCTGCCCCGCGATCCGACGGTCCTCCGCTAATCGCACCCTGTCTCCCGACTCCCCGATCGCATTCCTTCCTCTCTGCCCTCCCGATTAAATCACAGCCGTCCATCTCCCCGCTGATCCTACGGCTCTGCGCTGATCACAGCATCGCCCGTCGCCTCTCTCCATCTCCCTCCGATTAGATGTGGACCGTCGATCTGATCCCAGATCCGACGGTTGGTGTTTAATCGCAGCATCTCCCCAATCGCAATCGGAACATTTGTGTTGTGCATTGCGATTGCTCCCTGCTCCGACCTCCGATTGCGATTATTGCGATTTCATCTCCGCCGTCCGTCTCCTCCCGGATCTGACGGCCCAGGTTTAATCGCCCCCCGCCACGGTCGGCCCCACATCCAAGGCTCCGCCCCTTGTTTGTTGGCTATTTCCTTTGTAATTCGCCCAAACGCTGAACTTTGGGCTTTACACTATGCATTCATTTCTCCACTCCTCTCCACTGTTTCCACTGTTTCTTCACCGTTCCGCCACCTTTCTTCCGCCTCCGCAGCATTTCCTCCACCACCACCGCCCGGCTTTACATTCTCTTTCCACTGTGCAGAATAGTACAGAGATGGCCCGTTCAGCATTGCCAGCGACCAGCAGAAGGAATTCAAAGGGGTTGGTGCCTGTTATTAATGAAATTAAATGTCTTGCCCCGTATTCAAAGGATCAAGGCACAGTTCGAAGACCAAGAGCACGCGGTAAAGTCTTATCTGTGTTTATATATCAGCAGAAGTACTCTTCTCCAGAAGGACACCTTCTTACAGCAATCTCCATGCCTCCTCGAGCCCTTAAACAGATTAATGCACTGACAGGAGCTTCATCAGAGACTATCTGAGCAGCAGTAATGGAGGTATGGAGAAGTCGCGGACTTCCATCCATGTCATTTATTTCAGAATGGTAGCACAGAGCTCCAAGCTCCAGAAAGGACTCCAAAAGAAATATCTGAGGTCAATCGACCTGACAGAGATCTCCGACCAGTCTTAGAGTACATTCAACGCTGCAGAAAGCCATTAAGCAGCATGGGCGTGGGCACTCCCGCCCTGCTGTCTTAATGAGTCCCATTTATTTGTTCATCTACCTCTGTTTCTTCCTCTTCTCCTATAAAATCCCTGAGAACGAATTGTAAAGGTTGTTGTTCAGTTGTTGGTAGTTTGCTGTTAGAGGGATTCATTTGTGACTGTTAGAACAGTCTTGGGAGGGAGTAGCAGAGTAGTTGTATGTAATAGGCTGGGAGGAGAAGTCTGGACTGTAACACCCATTGAGCTACATTATACATGACTGGTTTTGCATCAATTAATCAAAGCACATTTCACAGGATCCTGGTCTATTACTATTGGTGATGTGTTTCTTAACTCTGCTTATTACATTTCCATATTGTTTCATGTTCTTCTGGTAGGCATCAGAATAATGGTATAGGATTCACCCTTGTTAGGTGCCCTATGCTGTCTGCTCTCCCTACCTTTATGTTTTTTGCTCTATGTGCTATCTAAGAGCTGGTTTCAGTTGATTTAACCAGCGCAGCGGATGTTATTGCCTGCTGGCTGATGTATGAATTGGTTGAGTTAGTTCTTAGAAGTTCTTGTTGGGTTTAAGCTGGAAGGTTTGGGAACACTGGGGATAAGTGTTAGCCCTGTCCACTAGAATCCTTGCATGACCAGTTTACCTTTCTGAGATCCCTTTGTTTATCTTATCTCTGTTTTCCCCTTGGAGTTGCTAAAGCAGACCTGGAGTTAAATGACCTCTGGTCTGATCTATAAGCAGCCCCTTTGTCTCTTTGAGAGCTGCCTTTGAGTATGTCCAAGCAGACCTGGAGTTAAATGACCTCTGGTCTGATCTATAGATAGAAATCTGGTTGTCTTTCCTTCTTTCACCTTCTCTCCTTAATGTTCCATCCCACCATCTGATCTAAAGATCCTTTAGTATTAGATGACATGCCCTTTGAAAGCCTTGGCTAGTGGATGCAAGTAATTCCCTCTCATGACTCCATAGCCCAATGGATGGCACGGTCTTGGCCCATCCTCTCTGCTGAAATATCCTGTTGTTTTGTTCCTTTCCTCCCACTATTTTCTCAGTCCGTGATCTCGTGACCAACCCAGCAACCCTTCAGCTAAATCATTTTCAAACCCCCCTCTGTGCTTCATAACTAGCCTAACATCTCATTCTGAGCCTTAAAGATATATCATTCTTTGCTCTATTTGGAGAGATCCCTCTCCGGGTCCAGGAAGGCTAGATCCTAGGGCCCCAAAGTGGTTTGATGTTGTCTCATCTTTTGGTATTGCCAAATCTGCCAAAACATGGGAACCCCAACAGAATTTATTTAAAATAATTTTTTATTATATTAAAGAATGGGGCACCTGAGAGGAAAACAAGAAAGGTGTCTTCCGATTCTCCTCAGTGGGATGGGTTCTTGAAAGTCCTCAGTGTTTCAGATCTAACATTTCTCTCTCTTATGGGTGTAGAAAAACAAACATAGAACTCAATGGGAGTTCACAAAACAAAATGGAAAATGGTGACCAAGAGTAGATCCAGAGTGATCTAATGCAATGAAGGTGACTAATGAATGGGGAAAACCCCCTATTTATAACAAAATATTGAGGTGGTCTAGAACTCGGTGCATGAATAAAATATTATTAATCAAATTATAGAAGCACCCTTTAGGAATATTTTATTATATTTGTTGGAGGGAAAAGGGTTCTTGACTTGGGTCAATTCCTTTATTTATAAATAATAAATAAATAAATGGTTTATTTATCATTTTAGGGAAGTGATTTTCCAATGGGAGGTAAGAGAGAGCGAAGGAACCAGTCCATGTAAACCCGATCTTCAAAGGGGGGAGCGCGGCAAAAGCTCCGTCTTCGCCGCCATTCCTAGACATGAGCAGAAAGGCGGGTCGAATAGGATTGATGGAAAGAGGTTAAAAGCTCGGTACCAGTGTCGTATCGGAGGGGGAGCTAGAAATAAGATAAAAAGGCTTGGGCAATGGTCGCAAAAGTGGTATGGGAGGAGGTGGCATGTTCAACATACCATTTAGAAGCTTCGCCTGTAAGTGTGCGTTGGAACAATCTAAGACGAATGGAGTCGTCGGTAATGGAATTGGAGGAACACCACATATGGAAGGATCGAATATGGTTGGAGGGATCTTCACTAGCAAGGCATTCGAACTTGGGAATGTTGGAAGGGAGCTTTGTTGGCATAGCAAGCCAACTAACATCGTGGCGGATAGGATCATTGATTAGCTGATTGAAGTCAGGGAGACTAAGGCCGGCCATATAAGGGAGCAATGGGGCAGTCGAGGTAGGTCCCGAGGTGGTTCCACTGGAAAGAGACCCAGCAGTAGTACTAGAGCTGCTGCTGGTAGTAGGCCCTGAAGTAGACATGGTAAAAGTGACAGGGGGAGAACCAGAAGTAGGGGGAGAACCCGAGCAATCAGGGGAAGAGGCAGAGTGCGGACTCGGGGGAGGACTTACTCGATGACGACGGGAAGGAGGAAGTCGACCAAACGAAAACTGAGGGTGAAGGCCAAGAAGTCTCCAAGAAATGCGCCCTTGGGGCACAATGATGACGGGAAGAAGAAAAACCGACAAGGGCAGGGAGGGACAAAATCAAGTGAGGTCAAGGGCAGAAAGGTGCAGTGAAAATTGATTTTAAAGTCTTTTCCAGGTGGTGTTAACCAGGTGCTTCTTCACTTAGGGTCAATGTGTGGCGTGCATTAATTTTAATTGTTTAAACCCAGACGTTTTAAGAGTAAAAGAAAAAAGTGTGTTGTGTAACCGAAAATAAAGCTGCAGTAAATAATACTAAAAGAACAGCAAAGGAACAACTACCAATGCATCAATCTAACCCAAGAAGGCGGGTCTCTCAAAACTAGTCGATAAGAGGGAAAATACTAAGCAGAGCACACTAAAGAGAGGCCAATAGATCAAATGTCAGGAGGGACTGGGATCTAAAGGAGAAATCTGCTGAAAAGTGGTGTAGAGAACAGCAAAGAGACAGAGGCAAGGTTGCTGCTAAAAATGAGGAGATCAGCTAAAACTAGGAGAGACAAGGCAGTGGCCTTAGAAATGAACCCAAACAAAACGATATGAGGTGATTTGAGAGGGAGAAGAGCTGATCTAAAAGGATCTGAAATGGAGGTATCAGATCTGAGAAAAATAATGTTGAAACTCTGAGAATTCAGACTTCTGAAACAGCAAAGACTCTCCCACAAAAAGTGGAGGGTACTAGAGCCATAAGGGGAAATATTCCTTCTTATTTGAGTAAAGCAGATCAGAAACAGGTCTAAACGGGCAGAGACAGAGGATGGAAAACCCTGACAGAAGCTTCAGAAAAACCTAGAAAAAGTGCTGGAAAATTTGCAGAAAAAGGGCAGGTCGCAGGTTCTGACCTGTGTGCAGTCCAGGACGTAGTTTTTGGGCAGAAAAGTGAAACCTCAAGGCTAGGTCGCACTTTTTGGGCTGATAAGTGTGACCTGCAAATCCGGCACTCTCGGCGGCAGATTTCAGAAAGATTTGTCGTCTCAACTACGGTTGATGTCTATCACCTGCGCAATAAGGCCAGAAACACACGAAAGTTAAAAATTTGACTATTTGAGGGTTTTAGGGGTGAAAAACACCATAACAATAGGAAAAACAAAAAAGGGGAGAGAAACCCTAGGGTCTAAAACAGCTGGATATGCATGAATATATAAAACGACAGCGGTCGCAAAAGAAAACCCGTGTGGAGTCGCCAATTGTTAGTAGGATTCTTTCGTCGTAAAAGACCACTTTAGCTACACATAACAAATAGCCCTAACATCGATTATGGCTGCAAAATATCTTTAAGTTTGCTGCACAAATTCAGATCTAAGCACAAAAGACATTAAGCAGATAAAATATAAAATGGCTCCATAAATCCAATGGACAAGACAAGAAGAATGTATTTAAAAGAATTTTGTATTATATTAAAGAATGGGGCACCTGAGAGGAAAACAAGAAAGGTGTCTTCCGGTTCTCCTCAATGGGATGGGTTCTTGAAAGTCCTCAGTGTTTCAGATCTAACATTTCTCTCTCTTATGGGTGTAGAAAAACAAACATAGAACCCAATGGGAGTTCACAAAACAAAATGGAAAATGGTGAACAAGAGTAGATCTAGAGTGATCTAGTGCAATGAAGGTGACTCATGAATGGGGAAAAACCCCTCTATTTATAACAAAATATTGGGGCGGTCTAGAACTCGGTGCATGAATAAAATATTATTAATCGAATTCTAGAAGCACCCTTTATGAATATTTTATTATATTTGTTGGAGGGAAAAGGGTTCTTGACTTGGGTCAATTCCTTTATTTATAAATAATAAATAAATAAACGGTTTATTTATCATTTTACGGAAGTGATGGGAATATAATTAAATAAATAATGGTTTATTTAATTATTTATGGATGATTTAGTCAAATTTAACTAAGAATATTATTTAAATAATGATTTAAATAACTTATTCTTAGGGAATAATTAAATAAATAAGGATTTATTTAATTAAGTTCTTTATTTTGGGTTAAATATGACCAGAAAATATAAACAAATGAGTTATTTTATATGGTGAAAGCAATTTTACTTAGGGTAAAATTGGTCTTACATGGTGTACTTGGGTTCATCTAATAATAATAGGTTAGATGACCAAAAAAATGGTGTAACAG
>JAXQQM020068506.1:0-79889 GCA_034641835.2 Pinus albicaulis
CTACGAATAAGGCATGTGGACCTAAGAGACCACTGATGTCTCCACCTAATGAGATCTAATCCCACCCCTGATCCTCAAGGAGAGGGTACCGGAGGAGAGGAGTTGATCCAGAATATCGAGGGCATTGCTTGAGGGATCCCAGACTATGCTCGGCTGGCGGACGTACCGATGGCATACCAACGTCACACGGTGGGAGTTCCAAGTCAGATTCATCGAATCCTGAGACGCTTAGTGCGTGCAGTCACATGCTATCATGAGCACTATGCGGATTAGCTCTTAGGATTTATACCACACCTATTTTTTGAGAGACGTATCATCTCCAGATGTACTTAAGACGATTATGTATATTTTGACTTTTATGTGACACACTCTATGTAAACATTTCGATATCTATATATGATTTGTTTGGATAAATATGATTTATTCATTCTGACATCTACTTTTATTATTGATTACGCCAATTGGATGGAAAACCCAACTTCGAGAGAGCACACTTTGACCATTTGGTATTTTCGGTAATTCTATGGTGAAAAAAATTCTCTCACGTTTTTCAAATTCATCTCTGTTTGGTCAGAAACACAATTTGAAGAAAAACTGGCCCTAGGCATGACACATGACTTGTCTCTTGGAATGAATTATTGGAAACTGATGGAGGCATGATGTTTATGAGTTGGTATGGAATTATTCTTGCTGATATTATCTATCAAATGAATCCTTTTCTCTTGTTCCTCCTTTATCAAAACCTACCAGTTGGGAAGAGGAAATTAGGTTTGGTAGATTTAGGACTACCTGGGTGGGGGAAGAAGGGTTAAGGGTTGCCTAAATGGGAAATTTTTTGGGGATAGGGATAGATGTTAGAAAGTAGGGAAAGTGTAATTTCAAGAATTGAGTGAGGGGAAGGGGTCCAAAAGGGAAAAACACAGGCCTAGTTTGAAAAGATGTCAAATTGTGGCAATAGACTAGGTTTTGTAGAACAATAATGATTTTGAGGGATAGATGTGATGGGAAGTGTTTATGAAGGTATATTTAAGGATAGGAGGAGGTGTAAGGGCATCAGGATACAAGCCTTGCTGATGTTTAACCATGGAGGTCATGAAACCAAGAAAAATTCCCTTAAAAACCCTAGATGGACCATGGAGGAAATAAGCAAACAAAAAAAGAGGACTGAGGCCACAGGTGGCAAAACATAGTGATATTAAGTGGAATGAGCCCATGATGGGTCTTATGGGATGGGTGAGTTGAGCTTGACATGACGGAATGATGAAATAGTGAAAAATTATCTTGAGGATAATGAAGGCAGTGAGATTTCTAGAACTCACAATGTCTATGAACTTTGTTTCTAGAAATATTGGGATAATCATTTAGTCATCAACAAGGGAAAAAATTACCGATGAATAATAGTGGCTCCACTTGGGGAGGGTATCTCCTTTTCAGGAGGTGTCCAGAACTTTCAGATCTCCGGCTTGATGGAGACTAGTGCCTCATCCATTGGGCAGATTTTTACCTCTTTTCATTTGCTGATGTTTGCTTGAAGCTATGATCTCAATGATCTGAAAGGAATGATCAACTCAACTTCATCTCTACCTACCTAAATGCGTTGTAGCCACTACAACACCACCCAAAATTTTGGGTATATTTAAAATTTCGGGTCCCCTTGCTCACTTAGCCATTAAGTTTTTTGACCCGGCCTGTAGTCTTTGAACCTTCTCACCATCATGACGAGATTCTTTTGCTGCAGCCACACCATGTGTGGGAGGATCATCATGCATACACTCAAATGAAAAATTCTCTGTGCATTAATTATATTCTTAGAAGCCCTCTCACCATGGATCATTAGGCATTTTGTTTGGGTACTTCATTTAAGCTCATAAGCTCATGTAGATTTGTTGAGGGGCATCATCCTCTAAAAGGTAACTGTAGACTAACGGATATTATAATGTCTCATGCAGGACAATCCCATGGATGGTAAAGCCAACAATATCATCACCATACCAAGGGAAGGAAGATGAGACTAAAACAACAAGGGCGCAGTTGCGGAATATGACACTTTTTGTACCTTGTCCATATGAGGATGAGAACTAGGGCTACAGTTGAAGACCACGTCAAGGCGGATGACAAGGGTAGAGGTGGTTGGTGCATAGAGCCGAAGCTAGGGTCTTCTTTGGCAGACAAGGTGGATCATTTCAAAGCTTGAAAGAACCGCAAAGGTACTTAGTCACTTTCACGAGACAGAGATGGAGGAAAATAAATCTTGTTGCGAAACCCAGAGAAGGTCAAAAATTTCCTGAGGTCGCAGGTCGCAAATTTCACAAGGTCGCAGGCCGCAAGTAACCCCTAGGTCATAGGTCGCAAATGGACCAAGTCGCAAGTCGCAGATTCCCTCAGGGTTGTAAGTCGCAGATTGCCCAGGGTCGTAGGTCGCGGATTGCCCAGGTTTGCGGTCACAAACTCTGAAAGGTTGCAGGTCGCAGATTGTTGGAGGTCATAGGTTGAAAAATCCAATGAAGTCACAAGGTCACAAAACAACACATCCGAGGGAGGCTTCAACTGTTATGACTACCCGAATATGCGACCTCCACTGAGTCGCGGGGCAGTCATGAATTGCTCAAGGTCGCAAGTCGTAAAATCCAGTGGGGTCACAGGTCACAACAGTGGCTGAGGCCATAGGTCGCAAAATCTACTAAGTCGCAAGGTAGTCCAATGGTCAGGAAGACAAAAATTCAGGGAAGCCCAAAAGGCGAGTTTTTTTCTATAAATACTTCCTTCGGGAGACTGTGAGGGGCTTTTTGCTTGGGACTCAAAGAGATATAGAGCATTGTATAGAAGGACTACACATTTTTTAGTATGAATACAAGAATGTGTTAACTCCATTTTTGGATCTGATGTTGGTCAATGTGTGAACACTATGAGTATTCTTTTTTCAGTTTCTAACATATTTTGATGAATGAAACTGTGTCTCCAATTACATCATTTATGCATTATAGTTTTCTAAATATGTGTTAATGGTGCTAAGTTTATTTCGCTTTCTCAATGAATGTTAATAACTTTTTTTACTGACATTTATATTATCACCAAAAACATTTACGGAAGTGAAGGGTATTCTGCCATAAAGAATTGTTTCTTTTGTGGTTAGAATAGCGTACAAGCATGACCCTAATGATATGTTGTTGACAACATTTCCTTTGGCCCCATGCTTTATAATTCAGCTTGCTACACATAGTGTTGTATGTTCATTTAATCCATCAATCAAATGTCTTGTATCATCTAAATAAGCGTGTGTCTGTAGTTTTATAGAGTCCTATTGAGACCCAAGGAAAGGATAATTAAGCGGTAGGTGGACCCACATCCCGGACGGGATCCCTTTTCCAAATGATTTAGAGTCTAGTTGGGACTTTTTATTGGGGAGATCCCCTGATGTTGGCCGGACACATTTTCCCATCAATATAATTAGTGCTAGAAGGAGGGTTTGATGACAAGCCGAGCCCTTAGAGCCTGCAGTTAATCTCATATCTGTAATGGCTCATCCCCAAATCATTCTCCCGAGATGTTTGTCTGATTTCTATGAGCCTCGATGCTCAATCCCTGATGAACTTATGTATCACTTTTACCAATTAAAATTTGATGGTGAAAATGGAGTTTCCATAACCAAACACCTTTTATATTTTTGTGACTTTTGTGAGTGCTACGAAATTGACAATGAAGGGTTGAATTGTATGCTTTTCTCCCTCACTCTCTAAGGTTGCGTTGAGTAATGGTGCCGCACATTGCTAAAAGCTTCTATCCATTCGCACGAGCAGCTTGCTGGTGAATTACAACAAGCTTTTCATAGGTATGATTTTCAGAATGTGTTAATAAAGTTAAATGACATCAAAATGGAACCTCAGGAACCTCTAGATGAATTCTCTATCAGATTTGTTCATTATTGTTTTGAGTTCCCTGAAAAGGATGTTGATTGGAAATTTTTAAGTGAACAGTTCAGGTATGTGATTCTCGTTTCCCTTGAACAATTTCAATTAGCAACCCAGCCTAATTCTAGTGTTCCCTATGACGACCCGCAAGCTTCCAGTTGTTCAGAATTTTTCCCTAATGTTTCCTTGTCCATCTCCCCGAGTCCAGACCACATTCAGGCCTCCAAGGAGAGTATTACTATTTGTGATATTCCCATTCATCCTCCTGAATTTTCGTGTAGCAGAGTTGTGACCTCGAAAGTTCTGAGCAATGATAGACCTATGTAAGAAGATAAAACCTATTGTGCCACCTCTGAATCTTCCACGCACCGTGTCGAATCAGAGTTTGAAAACCATAGTGGCCCATTATCTCTTCCGGTTCATGAAACCTATCTCGAGTCCACTGAATGTTTCCCTGAACACATTCCTAAATCTTATTCACATGCTAATAATAAATTGACTCTTGTCCCGGATAAAGTCGACTTTACAAAATCATTGGACCGTCCTAGGCATGCAAAATCATTGACCTCTCTGGATGACACTGATGTACGAGATGAAATTCCTTGCATGGTTGATACCCCCGCATCTGAATCGTTTCATGCATTATTCTCTGATTTATTTCATGAGCCTACCACACCAGTAATTTCTTCAATTCATCCAAAATTTTCTTGTACTGGTATTGGCGACAATCAAAAGCAAGTAGGTGGTGTTTCACAATCACATTACAAAAATGATGAATCTCTTAGATCTGGTCTTTTTCATCCGAAATCTTTAAACAACGAAAGGGGTGACTTCCTATCTTGGCAACCTCAAGATATCTCTTTTATTGATCCATCCCAATTGTTAACTCCCGGGGAGCCTAATGTGCCAGGTACCCAACTTGATCGAATTGATACCTCCAGTGATCACTACTTACCTGAAAACATATTCACTCATGCCACTGAGGACTGTCATTTGTATCTATTTTTCAACCATATGAAGCCACCGAAATTTTATGATCCGCTTTGTGAATATTCAAGGAACTATCAGGAAATCGAAGCAATTCAGCTTCTGCTAGCTATTACCTCAAGTTATTCCGATCCTGATGAGACCCCTCAAATATATCCAACCAGGGTTTCTCAAATTAGGGTTTCTAAATGAAGATTCCCACGCATCACACTCCTCTTAGCATAACCACATCGGATATCAGCTCATTTGGGTGAGTCTTCCATTTGAGTGATGTTGCCCTGAGCACATATTCCTGTCCCCTAATAGCTGGTATGCAACAACCGATATACCCTAATTTATTCACTGGAAGGAAAACACCAGCCATGGTCTCTAATATTTTCAATTGTTTCCCAGCTAGTACCAGTTGCACTCAGGCGCAAGCGTGTTATTTTTGGCAAACCTCTCTACTGCCTGAAAACCTTCCGGTCAATTCACCCCATCCTAGGAAATCTAAAGAATCTGATACGCTGGATTGTCAATCTGTCAATGCGCAAACATTTGGCCAAATTGATACAAAGGTCACTGACATTTTTCAAATCACCACAATTGACTATCACATCCATTCGCCTGTTGATCTCTCCAAACCATAAAAGTTGGGAAGCCCCCCGCTCAAAGGTCCGGAGTTTGTTCAAGACGGCGGGGAATTTTAGCCTCCACTAAAGGTTGATTCGGATCCTTATATCCTCGACAAAACCCAGGGACAACTCTGAAATACGGTTTTTAAAAGTAAGGTTTCTGCTCTTGGATTCGCAAGTATCTACAATTTTCCTGGAAGACACTTATTTTGTCCCTCCCATCAACTTGATCATCCTCAACTCCATGATGAGGTTTCCGGTTGGTTCGTCAGATCCTATTTGGTGGATATAACTTCGAATAGGAAATGGATTACCCCTTTTTTGTCAGACCTAAGGTTATGCGTGGATGGGGTGTGTGTCATTTATAAATGATTGTAAGTTTCAAAAAAATATTTCTGTGTATCAGGATGAAAGTGAAATTTAGCTTGCACAATCCATTCTGCCATGTTTTCTGGTAAGTAGCCATGACCTTCTTGCTGTTGCGCATGCTCTTCAGGTAAGTCTTGTTTATGGTGCACGATTTTGTATGCGGGCTCGATTGTGAACACTGTTGTTCCTATAGGGCGTGAACCAATGCATGTTGGAAATGTTGCATGTTGGAAATGTTTTCATTGATGGAAAAGGAGGAGCACCTGAAACAACAACAAGGAAAAGAGAGAAGCAAAGTAGCAGAGAGGAAGAGGCAGCAGAGAGGTATCAGAGGCAGTAAAAGAGAGAAACAGAGTTAGCAAAGAAGCAGAGAGCTATTCAAGGTGAATAGTAGTGAGGACAGAAGGAGGGCCATTGATTTTGAAAAGGGGTCTGGAGTGAAAATCTATAGAGACAGAGTAGTGTGCCATAGGGCCATGGAATTGAAGTATTACAGTATTACATGTGCATCGGTTGAATTAATTTCTGTGTGAGAATGCCTTGAATCCCTGTGACCTGGGTATGAGCAAGACTCTATACTTTGTTTTAAAGGTTTGTTTGTATATCTAGTGATGAGAGCACAGTTCTTTTTTATTCTTATGGATGGGGTTTTGAATAGCCTATGGTGATTCCATTGTAATTATAACGGTGGAACAATATCATTGAATCACATTAGAAAGCCACAAAATTGTATAACCCTGTGTGATGGAACTCAATGATTAACTGTGTGCATAGAATTCTGTGAGTTGGGGTTTGATTGCACTCTGTGCATCCTTGTAGAAATCGACAGTCGTGTTAATGTAATGGTTGAATGAGTCTGTTTTTTTTAATTGAATTGGGCGTAGTGAAGGCTGTTAATAAGCAAGAGTATATTTGATTCTGTATGAAAGGCCATAGTACTGAACCTAAATTCCATTGTCGAAATCGACTAAATCGATGTGTAGTTTGCTGGGTTATGAATAGAAGGATGGGTCATGATTTACCTACTTACGATAGATTGAATGCCTTCGATATAAGCCTTTTGTGAGGAGAAGCCATCGTATTTATGTCGTGAGGAGAACCCCATAGAATCAATGTGTTTTAACCTTTTGAATGGACAAAGTAAGCGGTGGAACCATATCGAATGAAATGGTGTGGAACCTTAAGTCAAGGAGAAAACCAGAACCATGAAGGAATAGTAACTATGGTTTCAACCCTACGTAAACCAGCAGTATCACACTTTTGAAAAGTGGTAAATAAGTTTTATGGAAAAAATGCGATTCCACAAAGTGTTCGACGTGTGGCAAAGAGTGGTAATACAAAACCACTCTCATCGCGTTTTTTTGGGACGTTAACTTCCAGAGAATAAAAAAACGCGAAATCCGTTTATATTCGTCAGATCATCCAAACCAACGCGATGACTCATCAACCGTCGGATGAGAAGGGTAGGTTAACACTGGGACCCACCTACATCGCGCGATTTGGAGAAGTTAAAAGGCGAGCAGGTTTATCATGCGAATCTCATTGGATTCGTTATCGGGAGTGTGATAGGCTCACAGCCATTGGATGGGCATG
Organism: Pinus albicaulis; assembly: GCA_034641835.2. NCBI lineage: Eukaryota > Viridiplantae > Streptophyta > Pinopsida > Pinales > Pinaceae > Pinus > Pinus albicaulis. Next base: position 7,472 of record JAXQQM020068506.1, read on the forward strand.
AAAGTTATCAAAGGTATGGCTCGACGTGGTTGAGATGATAATTGTTCATTAATTAATTAATATGGTGGGCTGGATGATTTGACATGTAATATTGGGTTTTCAAAAGAGCGACATAATACATATGGGTGGTGAAATGTTTGGTGGTCGGAGTTAATAACCACTGGATTTTCATGTTGGCGGAGTCTTCACATAAAGCATAAGGTTTATTAAAGGGTTCTTAACATTTGAGTTAGGGAATATATATATATTACGTTGGTATGAGATGACGAAACCATAGGATATGGAGTTTGGTCGATAGTGCGGTGAATGAATATATATATGCGCATGTAGTGCTTTAGCACATAAGAAAGGTTTTTATGCATTAACCAAAGTTTGTGCACTGGGCATATAATAATATTGGGCCTTCATAACGTTCAGATATTGGGTTGAGCTCCATCAGGGTGAGAAATTTTGAGTTAATGAAATGCTCTCATGGTTGATTTTATATAATTGTGAGCCCAATATACATGCAGATTGGTGAGCACGTATGATGTGTGGGGAGTATTGGCATATACATTAATGTATGTCTTGGTGAAGATTTACTTTGGAATTTGAATGCAGTTTATATACACCTTAAGGAAATGTGGGCCCGAACAAATATTACATTGTCATGGTTTGGATACGTGGTAAAGTGTTGACATATATATATATGTGTGTGTGTGTGTGTGTGTGTGTGTGTGTGCTGGGAAAAGATGTATAGTTGGTTTAATATGTGACGGAACCAATATACAATATAATTTGATATGCGGTGTCGAAATATATAAACCTTGATGAATGTTTGATATGCGGGTGAATAGAGTTGTGGGCCCAAAAGTCCCTGTTGATATATGCATCAGTGTGTTGGTTTAACAAAGTCAACCAATGAACTTAAACCAAATATTAATACAGCTGTGGAGAACATAAATGAAAGTGTTTGACTAGAGCGCATAAAATGAAGAGCTACTTTCACATTAGAGTTGCTGGGTTGAAATTGTGTTGATTACTTTTCACAGTGCATTAAAGCTTTAGCATTAATTTAAACTACTAGATAGAAAAGAAAAAAAAAACAGGGGTACATGCATAGAAAGCAGGAGAATATATACGAGAGCGAAAAAAGACGATCGACAGTGTCTGAGAACGATTTACATGATAAACGGCGGATACACAATTGAAAGTGACATTTAGGTATGCGAACGATTGCTGACACCAGCAAAAAAGACAAAAGCAGCCATTAAAAGCAACGGAAAGAGTGAGGTAGAAATTGATGTACATATAACGCATACAGTATGTGAATGTAAATGTTTAATTGATTTTATATTGTTTGTGATGTAAAGGCAAGTCTCCGGTAGGAAAACAAAACTCCACTGTAAAACATAAATTTGTATAAATTTCTGTATTTTTCTGAATGAGATGGACAAAGAAATGAGAAGGTAGAAGGCAAAGAGTCAGGGCTATTCACTTAATTCTATGGAGACAAAACGAGGCATGAGCAAACTCTATAAATGATATCACATTGATATGCATAGAGAGGTTAGGGAATGCATAAATGAAGCAGTGAGGCAGAGAAGAAGGAGGAGCTGATAGAGAATCTGAGAAGATGCAGAGATGATATAGGGTAGATATGAGGACGGATGGACAAAAAAAAAGAAGGAACAGAACAGAGCTGATATCCAGGTAAATCAACAAGTGTTTTCTTTTGAAGAAGTCTGGAAGTTGAAACCCTATCAGAAGTTGTATATTGATAGATGTCGGTTGTGGGCGGCGAGGTAGAGGCCTCGTGTGGGTTGGAGCACACGCATAAAATAAGAGGGAAGTTGGTACTTCCATATCAAGTTGTAGCTTGATAGAAGTCAGTTGTAGCTGGCTGAGGTAGGAGCCTCCTGTAGGTTGGAGCCTGCAGAAAAATCAGTGGTGAGAGGGAGTTGGAGCTTGCCTTTGCATCACAACAATAATAAGATGTGGTTTTCTCCCTTATGGGTTTCCACTTATATCTGTTGTCTATGTGCATGATGTTTATGTGTTGATATGGTGTATCTAATCTGCTTAATACTTGCTGCTCACATATTTAGATTGTTGTTACATTATCTTAATACTTGCTGCTCACATATTAAGATTGCTCTCTTATTAATTTGATCATGAAATGAAGGTATAAAGGTATAAATAAGTTTTAAAGAAGAGTTTTAAAAGTCATGAATGTGTTAAAGCTGATTCACCTCTCGGTTGGGTGGAAACAATGGTTCAACAATGCTGTGGCTACACTGAAAAGTTGATTTTACATAACCTAACCGCCTCTTTGGTTAAACTAGGGTTTTAGGATTAGGCTAGCTAGGATCTGCTAATAAAGTTTTGTTTGTCAAGTTATTAATTAGGTTTACTTGCTAAGGTTTTGCTTTATGGTTTAGAATTATGCTTTCTGTCTTTTCTTGCGTTCAGTAATTTTATGCATTATAATTTTCCACTTATTTTTGCATGCATGCTTTTACATTTTTCCTATTGCTGCATAATATTTAGATAATCACTGCATGTGCTTTGCCTTGTTTCTCCACCTACAACTAGTTGATCTTTCTCACACATGGCATCGCATTGCGTCATAAAGCCTCGCATGTTTCTTCGTGTTCTACGCATTCTTCCTGGCATCATTTTCACTAGTTGTTGAGATAGTCGTGAAAGTTTCTATACATTGCATACCACTATGTGAGCCCTCTTTAAACCCGAAGCCTTGAAAACCTCGATGCCCCAGACTAGCGTTCTTACACCCCTTTGCATGGTTTCAAATCCGAATGGATTGATTTCACCTCTTTGCATGTATCGAAATCCTGATGATCTTTTCTACTTGTTTTGCCCTGATTGCTGAAACAATAACTCCATGCTTTGCGAGAGGTCGTGGTGGTTACCTCAAAAGGCAGCCTCTCTTAGAACAAGTCACTGAAGTCGCGTTCTCAACATGATGAGTTTAAATTCATTAGCCAGGGAGATACGAGCCGGTTGCTTGTGGGGAACCTTAACGTGTTTGAATGGCCTATACCCATAACCTGAGCCTTGTGCCCAGCATAGTCTCGAACATATTAATGATTTGTTTTGCACATTTCGCTTATGGGTGGTAGATGGGATGTGAAGGCTTGGCATGGGGGCAAACCCAAATCAGGATATCTTTCAATTTCTTTCAAACAAGAAACAACCTCTCGTACCCGTAAAATAAGTCAGGATCCCTCATCCGCCCATGCAAAATAAGTGCCACGAGCACATAAAATAAGTGCTTCAATCACATGAACAAATCTGGGTAAAGGATTGAGAAAGGCTTCCTACACAGAGAGGTAACACAACGACTCCGTCGGGGTTCTGACTAGGCTCACTAGCAGCGGAGCAATGTTTTTGATTTCTTGAAGTGACTCCACCAGGGTACTGTCCAGACCTGCTAGCAGCGGAGCAACACCAGAAATTTATTTTAGAAATTCTAAATATAATAAGCTTGCTGCCCTGCTCTCTACATCATCAACCAACCATTGGCATCCATGAACTTCCACTTTGACGCGTTTTGATTAACGAGACCTAGCTGCGACACAAGGATTGGGCATATCCGAAAAGGTCAAAATAATACAAGGGTACCCTCAGAACTTGTTCAATATTCCCTTGCATCACTTCCTGGACTTAGAATATTTTTGGGGTGTTGACAGAGATGCTAGATTCTACCAGTGGTTCGCCAATTGTTGTAGCCTCTACAACACCCACCAAAATTTTGGGTATATTTAAAATTTTGAGTCCCCCTGCTCGCTTAGCCATTAAGGTTTTGGACCTGGCCTGTAGTCTTTGAACCTTCTCACCATCATGATGAGATTCTTTCACCGCAGCCATGCCATGTGTGGGAGGATCATCATGCATACACTCGAATGAAAACTTCTCTGTGCATCAAGTATATTCATTAGAAGCCCTCTCACCATGGATCATTAGGCATTTTGTTTGGGTACTTCATTTAAGCTCATAAGCTCATGTAGATTAGTTGAGGGGTATCATCCTCTGAAAGGTAACTGTAGACTAACAGATATTATAATGTCTCATGCAGGACAATCCCACGGATGGTAAACCCAACAATATCATCACCATACCAAGGGAAGGAAGATGAGAATAAAACAACAAGGGCGCAGTTGCAGAATATGACACTTTTCATAACCTGTCCATATGAGGATGAGAACTAGGGCTATAGTTGAAGACCACGTCAAGGCAGATGACAAGGGTAGAGATGGTCGGTGCGTAGAGCTGAAGCTAGGGTCTTCCCTGGAAGACAAGGTGGATCATTTCCAAGCTTGAAAGAACCGCAAAGGTACTTAGTCACTTTCACAAGACAGAGATGGAGGAAAAGAAATCTTGCTGCGAAACCCAGAGAAGGTCGCAAATTGCCCGAGGTAGCAGGTCGCAAATTTCACAAGGTCGTAGGCCGCAAGTGACCCGTAGGTCGCAGGTCACAAATGGACCAAGTCGTAAGTCACAGATTCTCTCAGGGTCGCGGTCTCAAATTTCCAAAGGTCGTAGGTAGTATATTTTTAGAGGTCGCAGGTCACAAAATCCAATGAAGTCGTAAGGTCGCAAAACAACACATCTAAGGGAGGCTTCAATTGTTGCGACTAACCGACTGTGCGACCTCCACCGAGTCGCGAGGCAGTCATGGATTGCTCAAGGTCACAAGTCACAAAATCCAGTGGGGTCGCAGGTCGCAACAGTGGTCGAGGTCACAGGTCACAAAATCTACTAAGTCGCGAGGCATCCCAATGGTCAGGAAGACGAAAAGTCAGGGAAGCCCAAAAGGCGAGTTTTGTTCTATAAATACTTCCTTCGGGAGATTGTAAAGGACCTTTCGTTTGGGACTCAAAGAGATATAGAGCATTGTATAGAAGGACTACACATTTTTGAGTATGAATACAAGCATGTGTTAACTCCATTTTTGGATCTGATGTTGGTTAATGTGTGAACACTATGATTATACTGTTTTTAGTTTCTAACATCTTTTGATTAATGAAACTGTGTCTCCAATTACATCATTTATGCATTATAGTTTTCTAAATATGTGTTAATGGTGCTAAGTTTATTTCGCTTTCTCAATTAATGTTAATAACTTTGTTTACTGACATTTATATTACCACCAAAACCATTTAAGGAAGTGAAGGGTATTCTGCCATAAAGAACTGTTTCTTCTATGGTTAGAATAGCGTACAAGCATGACCCTAATGATATGTTGTTGACAACATTTCCTTTGGCCCCATGCTTTATAATTCAGCTTGCTACGCATAGTGTTGTATGTTCATTTAATTCATCAATCATGTGTCTTGTATCATCTGAATAAGTGTGTGTTCGCAGGTTTATAGAATCCTACTGAGACCCAAGGAAAAGAGAATTAAGTGGTAGCCGGACCCACACCCCGGACGGGATCCCTATTCCAAACCGTTTAGAGTCTAGTTGGGACTTTTTATTGACCCGGATCCCTCACGAAGACCCAGAAAAGAGAGATAATTAAAGCGATGATAGGACCCCCCGGGCTGACATCCCCTGTTCCAAATGGTTTATATATAATGGGTTAGGACTTTTATTGAGGAGAATCCCTGTGACGGCCGGGCTGATTTTCCACATCTGACACGGTCTTCGAGCGATCTTTTGTTTTAAAGAATCAAATGCTTTTCGCTGCATATCTCCCCAATGGAAGACTTTCTTGACACTTGTAAATGCATGTAACAGAGTTGCAATGGAAGAAAAATTAGCAATGAATTTCCTCCAATACTGTGTTGCCCCAAGAAAGCTTCCACCTCCATAGCGTGTATTATTGGAGGCAGGCGATTCCTGACCTAAGTAACCAGAAGGTCTATCTTCAACTCACCTCCTCCAACAATGTGTCCCAATCACAAAAGTCTTTGAAAACTCAACTTCAACATCTTTTAAAAAATATTTGCTCATTTTTTCAAGGCAATAATGCCCTATTCACATGCATGACATGTTCATCTCTTAATTTTTTGAATATCAAAATATCATCTAAGTATACTAGATTTAGAGTTTACAGCAGGTGTAGTTTTTCTGATGTAAACTCGGATTATCCACAGTCATCATTTTTAATCCATCTAAGAAAACCAATGGCTATAGTGTTTATACGAAATGGTCTTAAAACATCATTCATAACTCTCATGAAAGAAGCTAGAGCATTCCCCAGGCCTCATACTTGCTAGCCCATAATCCTTGTCTAGTTTCAGAAATGAAGTTTTCCAAATGTCCTCCTTAGCTATTCACTTGATGATAACCACTTCATAAGTCTAACTTAGTGAAAATAATTTCCATACCTTAAGCGATCAATAAAATCACTGATTAAGTGGGGTGGATAGCGATTCTTTACGTGTTTTTATTAGGTGCACCAAAAATCTATTGTATTAAATGAAGTCCCAGAGCTCTTTGGTACCAAAACAATCGGTGAACCACATGGCAAAGTAGATGGGCATATGATACCTCTGACCAACCTTCAATTGAATTCATGCAGTTTTAAAACTTTGCAGGTTGAGATGCGATACATACCAATGTTTGAAGTGGAACATCTTGCTATATTGAATCTCATCTTTGAATTCCCCTCTAAGGTAACCCACTTAAGTTGTTGAGCATCTCACCATGATGACTTGCCCTTAAAACAAATAGAATTTGTTGTCATCGAAATCCTTTAAAATATTTCTGTTAAAATATGTCCTTTTCTTAGTCATGAAAGCCTAGGGTGTTACCCAAAAGAGTATGCAGTAATGGAAAATTGAAATATGCATTTCCTTGTAACCTATAAATTGGCATTCTTGACTAGCCAACCCAAAGTGTATGGCTTATGATGTGGTATAGTTCCAAGGTTAATCTTTTTGACCAAGTCTTCTGAAATCAAGTTTGCTTGTGACCCACTATCAAACATTGCATCAATCTTTGTATCATTTGAAATCACCCTTACATGGAACAATTCTATCCTTGTTTCTTCATTTGGAGTGGTTTTGTGACAATTTGAGGAAGTATTGCTTGTTATGGCTTCTTTTCCCTTTTTGACCATGGATACAATATTGGTTTCATTACCGAAATCGGATCCAAGATCATGTTGTCTGGTGAGATTCATATTTTGTTTCCCCTTATTGTTTGGTTTCTTAGGCCTTAGTTCGGGATGTAATTTCCAAAAGTGGGCTTCATCATGCCCTTCTTTGGAACAATGTTTGCATGTAGTTCTCTCCCCTTATTTCTTAACACTTACATTATTCTTTCCCTTCCATTTTCCTCCCTTGTCTTTTCCCTTACCCTTTAATGGATTCTTCTTACTACCCTCTTCTTGAATGTTCTGTCCCCTTGCTTTAAGATACATGGCTTGCACATATAATTCATCTAAATTTCTTGGGTTAAACATAAGGATAGTATGTTTCAAATAGGGATGTAAACCTCCAATGTATTTCAAGAGTGTATCTTGGAAATTCAAGTTTATTCCTAACAAAAAATCTCTTTTCCTAAACTCTTGAGTATATTCTTGAATTGTTTGACCCTTGAGTTGCCTAAATGTTTGCCAAATCATAATGGATTTTTGCATATAGGCTAATGGATAAAAATGTCTTTCAATTGAAGAAATAAACTCAGCCCAAAAAATGGATATCTTAACATGGATTCACATTTCCTCTTGAGTCTTTTCTTCCCACCACACTACTGTTGCTCCTTCTAGCCTCAATGAAGGCAATTGGATCTTTAGGTCGTCTTCTTGTATGTTCTGAATTTTGTAGTATACCTCCAATTGACGGATCCAATTGTCCTAATTTTCTACATTTAATTCATCGTTGTACATAGGAAGTTCAAACTTAAAGTCCAAATTTAGTAATGGAGTTTTTCCTTTTAGGGTTTTTGAATGAGTATGGGTGGCTTTTGTGGTGGAAGTGGAAGATGACGCTAATGAAGAGGATGAGGATGAGGATGGTGGAGATGGAGGTGGATTTCCTCCACTGCCCTTTGAACTCTTCTCTTCCTCCTTCTTATCATCTGAAGTTCCTTCTCCATGTGGAGGATTAGAACCTTCTCCTGCCATTCCAACAGTGAATGCATCAAACATGATTTTAACCATCCTCTTTATGTCATTAAATTCTCTGTTGAAATATTCCTATTCTAAATGTCATTGAGTCTCTCCAACACCTCACATGATGGCTATGGATTCAAGCTGAACTTCTGAAGCTTGTATTGTTGTGGGAGCCCGGCGATTATCTTGTTTACTTTGTATCACGCATTGACCCCCTCGAGATTTGAAAAGGAAGGGCAACGCTCACCAAATTGATCGCTGCCATGGGGGTCCAAGGGGGGCACTTTCAACAATGTGTTTACATGTTGCTGCTACAGAGGCTAGTAAAGAAATGATTTGGTTAAAAAGGTTTATGGGTGAATTGGGTAAGAAGCATGATATGGGCACATTATACAGTGATAGCCAAAGTGCCATTCTTCTTGCACAGAACTCCGCATTTCATTCCAGGACTAAACACATACATCTCAAGTACCATTTCATACGTTCAGTATTAGAAGATGGAGAGTTGAAGCTGGAAAAGATACACATTAGCCAGAATCCTGCAGAGACAGTATATGCCAATGTGCTGTAACCATGGAGAACCGAGAATCGCTACCAATTGGTCTTCAAGGATGACGATGAAGATGAGGAATAGCCAGGTCCAAAGAGGAGTCATTTTCTAGCAAATGAAGCAGCGGTGGAGTTGCTACAATCAGTCTCCAAGTGGGAGATTGTTGGGTGTGGAGCCCGATTATCTTGTTTACTTTGTATCACAACATTGGACCCCTGTACCTTAAAAGGGGCGGCAACGCTACCTGTAATTAATCACTGCCATGGAGGGTCCAGGGGGGGCGACAGTGCTTTTCGGAGCCCCCCTTGGCGGGGATTTTCAGGGGCAGCGCCCCCGAAGCTAAAAACAGATGTAAAATTGCCTTGTAAAACTATAGTAATTTCTAGTCAATATGGGCCGTTCATTAGGCAAATGATCTGACGGTAGAAGTTATGTTTATATTAGGTTTTTTTCCCTAGAAGGAAACCCCCTTGTATATATCAGGGTATTGTATTGCGGTTGTGGATTATGTGTGTATTCTTAGAGCGAGAAACAGAGAGGAGCGAGAAACAGGAGGGAGACTGTGAGAAAGAATGATATTACAAACAGTATCCGCCGTAGGTTTTGCCCTTTCATTTTGCCTGGATAATGTGTTAAGGACCGATTGCCTTGGGTGGACGTAGCCCAAACTGGGTGAACCATGTATATCTGTGTCTCTCTAGTTTTATGTGTTTTGTGTGCTTTTATTTTCCGCATATTTTATGTGTTGCATTGCTCTGTAATATTTAATTTTCTAACAACCGGTATCAGAGCCGAAGGTATATTTGGCTGATAAACTCGCAGGAAAGAAGGGTTCCTGGTTCGAGTGGGAGCAATGGCGGAAGATGGTAAGTTTAGGGTTGAGAAATTTAACGGCCAAAAATTTCCGCTGTGGAAGATGTAGATGGAAGATTATCTGTATCAGAAAGATCTGTACCATTGAGCAGAAAAACAAAGAAGCCAGCGGCCATGACAGACGCGGAATGGAACATTCTCGATAGAAAGGCACTCGGAACAGTACGGTTGTGTCTTGCGGCATCAGTTGCCTTCAATATTTCGAAGGAAACAACAACAAAGGGTTTGATGTAGACGTTGGCGAAACTATATGAAAAACCCTCGGCCTCAAACAAGGTATTTCTTATGAAACGACTATTTAATATGAAGATGTCGGAAGGTGGATCTGTTGCAGACCATTTAAATGAATTTAATATAGTTACCAGTCAGTTAAGTTCTGTAGGGGTAAACTTTGATGATGAAGTTAGAGCTCTGTTATTCTTGTGCTCATTGCCAGAGAGCTGGAATGGTTTAGTAATGGCCATTAGTAACTCTGTCTCTGGATCTAGTACTTTAAAGTTTGATGATGTTGTTGGTGCTATCCTTAGCGAGGAAATGCGACGGAAAAGCTCTGGTGAGACATCAAGTAATGATTTGAGTGCAGAGTCTAGGGGAAGAATAATGGAAAGAGGAAAGAGCTCGGGATATCGCAGTAAATCAAGGAAAGGCAGATCCAAGTCCAGATCGGGGATAGTGTGCTGGAATTGCGGAAAGAAAGGACACCTAAAGAAAGACTGTAGATCTCGGAAGGGAAAAGAAGGAGATACACAACAAGAAAACAATCATGAAGCAAATGTGACAGGTGATGTGTTACAAGATGCTTTGATTCTTTCTTTCGAAAATGTTACTGATTCTTGGGTTGTAGATTCAGGGGCTTCATTCCATGCCACACCCGATAAGAAATATTTTCATGACTATGTTCAAGGAGATTTTGGACAAGTTCGTTTGGGTGATGATAAACCCTGTAAAATTGTTGGAATGGGTAAATTTCTTGTAAAACAACATAATGGAAACCAATGGCTACTAAAGGAGGTAAGGCATGTTCCAGATCTGAAGAAAAATCTGATTTCAACAGGGCAGTTAGGCGGTGAAGGTTGTGTGACAACTTTCACAGATAAAACTTGGAAGGTCACCAAAGGAGCTCTGGTAATAGCAAAAGGCGAAAAGGTTGGTACATTGTATTTATGCAATGGTATTTCTAACTCTATTAATGCTTTAACTTCCAAAGGAGCAGATGCAGCATTATGGCATCATAGGCTCGGACACATGAGTGAGAAGGGGATGAAAATTCTTCACTCAAGAAATTTGTTGCCAGGTTTGAAGAATGTTGATTTGGATTTCTGTGAGAATTGTATTTATGGAAAACAAAAGAGAGTCAGATTTCTCAGAGTTGGGAAAGAAAATAAGAGCGAAAAATTGGAGCTTGTGCATACAGATGTATGGGGACCTACTCAGGTATCATCTCTCGGTGGCTCTCGTTATTATGTTACTTTTATTGATGATGCAACTAGAAAAACATGGATTTATTGTATTCAGAATAAATTTGATGTATTTGATACTTTCAAGAAATGGAAATCTTTGGTTGAGATTGAGACAGGAAAGAAGTTGAAGTGTCTCAGATCAGACAATGGAGGTGAGTATTGCAGCAAAGAGTTTGATAGGTACTGTTCAGAGTATGGAATTCGTAGAGAGAAGACAGTTCCAAGAACACCACAAGAAAATGGTGTGTCAGAAAGGATGAACAGAACAATCATGGAGCGTGCAAGGTGCATGAGATTGCATGCAGGATTGCCTTTACAATTTTGGGCAGATGCTGTAGATACCGTTGTTTATCTAATAAACAGAGGGCCTTCAAGTTCCTTGGATGGTGGTATTCCAGAGGAAGCATGGACAGGTAAAAAGGTAAACTACTCTTTTTTAAAGCCTTTTGGTTGTGAGGCCTTTGTCCATATTAATAAAGAAAACAGAGCAAAGCTTGAGGCAAAATCAAAGAAATGTACCTTTATTGGATATGGTGTTAATGATTTTGGTTATCGCTTATATGATTATGAAAATCACAAAATCATTAGGAGCAGAGATGTAATATTCAATGAAAAGGTCTTGTATAAGAATCAGTTGCAGGAAAAGAAACATGAAAAAGAAAGCAAGGAATACACAGTTCTTGATGAGATAACTGAAAAAGTAAAGGTGCCTGAAAATAATAATAATCAACAACCACAGCAGCAGCAACCACCACAACAACAACAGGCACCTCAAACACCTGAAAGTGGTGTTAGAAGATCTACCAAGATAAGTAGACCCCCTGAACGATACTCTCCTTCATTATATTATTTATTGCTGACTGATTCTGGTGAACCTGAATGTTATGAAGAAGCAATGCAGGTTGAAAGCAGGAAGAAGTTGGAGCTAGCCATGGAAGAAGAGATGGACTCCTTAATGCATAACCAGACTTGGGACTTAGTCAGGTTGCCTGCAGGTAAAACTACATTGCAGAATAAATGGGTTTACAGGCTTAAGGAAGAAGATGGAGGAAAACAGAGGTACAAAGCTAGACTTGTGGTGAAGGGGTTTGCATAGAATAAAGGTATTGATTTTGATGAAATATTTTCTCCTGTTGTTAAGATGACTTCAATTAGAACTATCTTAAGTCTTGTAGCAGCGGAAGATTTACATCTTGAACAGTTAGATGTAAAGACATCATTTCTCCATGGAGATTTGGAGGAAGAGATATACATGCAGCAACTAGAAGGATATGAGGTCAAAGGGAAAGAAAAATTGGTGTGTAGGTTAAAGAAGAGCTTGTATGGCTTAAAACAGGCTCCAAGGCAGTGGTATATAAAATTTGACAAGTTTATGTCTGAACAAGGTTATACTAGATGTCACTCTGATCATTGTGTTTATCTAAAAAGGCAAAATGATGGCAGCTATATTATATTGTTATTGTATGTAGATGACATGCTTGTTGCAGGGTCTAACATGCAGGAAATAAATGTGCTCAAAAGAAAATTGGCAAATTTATTTGCAATGAAGGATTTGGGAGCTGCAAAACAAATCCTTGGTATGAGGATAACTAGAGATAGGAAAAATCGCAAATTAACACTGTCTCAGAATGAGTACATAGAAAAGGTGTTGAAAATATTTAATATGCACAATGCAAAACCTGTTAGTACACCTTTTGCTAGCCATTTCAAACTTAGTAAGGAGATGTGCCTAAAGACCCAAGAAGACATGGATTATATGTCTAAATTTCCATATGCATCAGCAGTTGGAAGCTTAATGTATGCAATGGTCTGCACAAGGCCTGATATTGCACATGCAGTGGGAGTTGTAAGCAGGTACATGAATAATCCAGGAAAAGAACATTGGATGGCAGTAAAATGGATTCTCAGATATTTGAGAGGTACCACAAACCAAGCATTATGCTTTGGTGGTTCAAACATTGCTCTACAGGGATATGTTGATGCAGATATGGCAGGTGACAGAGATAACAGGAGGAGCACTACAGGATATGTATTTACTGTAGGTGGAACAGCTATCAGTTTGGTTTCAAAAATCCAAAGTGTTGTTGCACTTTCAACAACAGAAGCCGAGTATGTTGCTGCTACAGAGGCTAGTAAAGAAATGATTTGGTTACAAAGGTTTATGGATGAATTGGGTAAGAAGCATGATATGGGCACGCTATACAATGATAGCCAAAGTGCTATTCATCTTGCAAAGAACTCAGCATTTCATTCCAGGACTAAACACATACATCTCAAGTACCATTTCATACGGTCAGTATTAGAAGATGGAGAGTTGAAGTTGGAAAAGATACACACTAGCCAGAATCCTGCAGATATGCTAACAAAAGTTGTAACCAGGGAGAAACTGAGAACATGCTCAGTTTCAATTGGTCTTCAAGGATGACGATGAAGATGAGAAACAGCCAGGTCCAAAGAGAAGTCATTGTCTAGCAAATGAAGCAGCGATGGAGTTGCTACAATCAGTCTCCAAGTGGGAGATTGTTGGGTGTGGAGCCTGATTATCTTGTTTACTTTGTATCATAGCACTGGACCCCTGTACCTTAAAAGGGGTGGGAACGCTACTCGTAATTAATCGCTGCCATTGGGGGTCTAGGGGGGGGGCAGCAGCGCTTTTTGGAGCCCCCCCCCCCCCCCCCAGCGGGGGGTTTCGGGGGCAACACCCCTGAAGCTAACAACAGATGTAAAATTTCCTTGTAAAAGTATAGTAATTTCTAGTCAATCTGGGCCGTTCATAGGCAGATGATCTGACGGTAGAAGTTATGTTTAGATTAGGTTTTTTTGCCCTAGAAGGCAACCCTTGTATATATGAGGGTATTGTATTATGGCCGTGTATTATTTGTATTCCTTTGAGCGAGAAACAAGAGAGGGAGACCGTGAGAAAGAAATAAGGGGATAATATAAAGGGGATCTTGCAAGTTTTTCTTTTCATTTTGTCGATAATAGAAAGAAGGACTAATGTTTGTGCAGGATTTGAACAAATCGGGTGAACCATGTATATCCTGTCTTGTGTCTCTCTGGGTTTTATGTGTTTATCAGGTGCTTGTATTTTCCACATATTTTATGTGTTGCATTGCTCCACAATATATAATTTTCTAACATGTACCTCATAGGTCAACTCAACTTCTTGTGCAATTTGTACCTCCTCAATCTCAACTTTTGGAGATAAAACTTGTGGTACTTCAAGTGCAGTTGGATATGAAACTTTGGGTGGAGATGGTGCTCTTGTAGCTCTCCTTATTCTGGTCCTAACCTCGAGACTAGCAACCAATAGTTTCCCTTATCTTCTCTGCAACTTCAACCTTGTAAGCATCACAAATTGCAACTATTAAAACCCTTCTTGCACAAAACTCAAGCAAAACAAGCAAAAAACCTTTGCTTTGATACCATCTTGGTCTGAATTTGAATGTTAGTTTTGTTGTGCTAATTTCATCTTCAGATTTATATTAAAAGTGCTAATCTTTGCTTCTTGTACGAGGGCTTATCGAAGTGCTTGCAGTTGATTAACAAGTAAATTTGTGGAGATTAAGTTGAATACTTGAACATAAAATCATGGAAACTAAACGTTGAACAAAAATAAACAAACACACAGAAAAAAATCACAATTGAATCAATAACACTTTGTTTTGATGAAGGAGTTCACCTCTCTTGGGCTACATCTCCTTGGTCCAGCTTCCATGGCATGGGTCTTTGTATTAGCTCAATTGTGCAAATCATGTTGTTTAAAGTCTCCTATTTCCTCTGGAACTTGCTCCAATGTGTCCAAAACATCAAAATCTACCAAGATTGACTCTTTTTGAGCCAAAATTGGTCGAACATTGCCTCAGTTATGGTAAAAAAAAAAAAATCCTACAATATATCCTCCAATGCTAGAGAAGTCTCCAGATAGCTTTGACAGTTTGGTGGATTCCGCAGAAATAGGTGGCTTCGATAACTCCACCACCAATTTAAGAGGTTATAATTAGGAGTTAAGACTGTGCTTAACATGGATAAGCACGTATTAACTTCGCATTTATCCATATAACATAATCCATTTTTAATTATCACAAACCCATTTTAATTAACATAATACCCCTAATTAGTGGAGTAATTGTGAAATAATTAATAGTTATCCACCCATTGCATTTGGCTCTGCCCATGGTCCTTCGCTGCGTAGTCATATGGGAGGGTAATGGCCCCGTCTGAACCCCCACCATCGGAAACATCAAACCTTAAGTAGTGGATGCGACCCTTATGGGTTAAGACCCATCGGAGAGGGGCAGCGGTTAGATGTTGGCATGGTGCGGGGTAGGTCGTGGGTTTGACCCCGACCCCCGCACCATAATTTTACTCTGTCGTATAATGTTCAATCCTATAGTTCAAAACTTTGGATCAAATAAATATATTCCACCTATCATATATGTCCGCCTCCCAATGGTTTATACTTTGGATTTATGAAATATATTTATGCAATATATATATATATATATATATATATATCCACCTTGTTCGCCTATCCAATGGTTTCAAACCTTGGATTAAAAAAATTATATCTCTCTGTAGCTCGAAATGAAATATGTCTAGAAATTTGGTTAATACAATAATTCATAATTTCAACATAGTCCAAAGGTTGGATGGGTCCACCAGAGGGGGCATGTGGTAGCCCCTGGCTACACCACGTTTCCAGTTGTGGTTGGACTATTCCAACTAAAAAAAAAAATCTCCTTCAACCTTAGGATAGTTGTAAAAATATTTCACCTCCAAAGTTCACTGGCGAATCTGGTTGTGACACTTACCATAGTGTCGTTGGGCTAAAATTGGAGAATATTCCCTGAATATACCTGGAGTGTTGACTGGGTTGCCATTTCATCAACCTATCATTAATGTTCTGCAATTTTTTTAGTTGTTTGAGAAAATGGACAACAAGTCATAACTTCCTCATCTGAAGTCGGCTTTTGATGAAATAAACTATTTCGGATTCCTGGCAACGAGCTCTTCGCTGTCGTTTTGGTTTGGAGCATTTCTGAGCACTTTATTTTTTGAGCTTAATACTGAGCCTCTGATCATTAAGGAAACTCAATCTGTAGTCTGTGAATATGAGAATGAAATTTGACCAAATGCAAACTAGAATCTTCTTCGTTATGACTTTTAAACTTTGACAGTCTTGTTTTCCAATCTATGCAAAGAATACGATTCGGGAAACCAGGAATATGAGCCTGATTCATAGGAGCATACCTTCGAGCATTTGAATCCATTTTGACAACATTGAAGTCACCAAGGAGTTCTTCAAACTACCAGTTCTTGTAAAGTGGAGTCGCCATTGAAATTCTGAACCTTTGGATTCTTCGACACTGGAGTCAGCGAGTGAAAAATGCACAGCCTTTTGTGCCTGATCACTGTTCACCGTCAGTAATCAGATCTGATCCTTCTCATTATTTCCTAGGGAAGATATTTCACTTCGTTCCCTGGCAACGACGCCATAAATGTTTGCCTCCACAACGTCCCAAGGCTGATGAATGGATGCAGAAGGAGGTAACCTCAAACCAAGCTTTCAGTTTGGTAGCTACCCCTACCAAACCAGAGAGGGATCTCTCTATGACATCACAGCCAAAGGGTTTGACTAAATGAGGATTGGATTTTAAGCTAGTTAGGTCAGTGCTAGGGTTTTGAAACTTTGATGGTTTTACTACTGGACCAGGGAAGAAAACCAGGTAGCTAGGTCAAATGTATCAAAGGGTTACAACTGCAAATATACAAAGTAGCAAGGTAGCAATGCTTTAGTAGTGGATTATGGTTTTTTCGATGTAGTATAGGGTTTGAAAAAGTGGATATGATATTAATGAGCATGCATCATGAATTCATTAAAACTGAAGGAAATAAACATGAAATGATTTTCCCAAAAAAAACAGAGCCCCAAAAAAATTCTTCTTATGAAACTTTTAAGAAGATCACTAAGGAAAGCAAGGCATGGAAAGAGAATATATATATCATTCATAAAAGACTATAACAGAGAAGAAACAACATCAAAAACTCACTACACATGAATTCCTAGATAATAGATGCAACTGTTCCTCTGAATTTCTGAATAAAAGCTGAATCACAAGCTACAATGGTCTCAAACCACTGATGTCCAACTAGTCAAATGAACAAGAAAAACCTACATATAGACAAGATATCATTTCCCCACTCTCAGGGGTCGAATCCATGAGTCAAGGAACTGATCACCTCATCCACTCACCTAAACCCCAAAGACTAGGGAGGTGAACAAGACTCTCCCTAAGTTAGAAAAGCTGATTCTTTTGACCATTTATGACTTGTACAAGCATGTATCGAGCTCATATTTACCATTAACTGGCTTAATTACATTTCAAAACATCATTACATGATAAATATTGACAAATTACATGATAAAAGGTGAAACTGGACCAAGTCAGCTACAAAAAATGACCTTCAGGAGAAAACGTAGCGAATTCTGCTAAAAATATAGTGTGCCAGGAGAAAACGTAGCGTGTGAGGGAAAACTGAATTTTGGAAGCCTTCTCGGAGTCCAAATGTTGATATGAAAAATGCTAGAGATAACACTTCCAGTTGGCTAAAAACTGGAGTCTTCAAGCACTGAAATGGATTAATTTTATCCCCTAAAAATTTCATTCTCCCACATTCACTCTGAAAAGGTAGCGTGCTCTTCAAAAAGGAGGCAGAAAGATCATTTTTTGAGTGGTTTTATGACGTTTTGACCTACCAGAAGAGGCTGAAGGGGAGCTTAGACTAATTAGGATTGATGTAGAGGTCAAAAGGAATCAAATGGTGCAAAAATTATGCCATTTGAAGCTCTCCAACAAAAACTTAGCATGGGCCACGCTACCTTTTTGACAGTATGACTATTTTTCAAAATTGCCAAAATGCAAAAAAATGAATTTTCACCAAAATTTCTTGAAATTTCCTCAAAATTCTAGACATGCTCCATGAAGACTTGATATGGTATGTCACGAAGCAATGTGTTGGCAATATGATGCAATGTGTTGTCCTTGATGGCAACCCACTTGATGAAGATGATGGCAACCTACTTGATGAAGTTGTTCTTGACTTGATGAACTTGTTATTGATGTAAATCTGATGTATCTACAGAGCAACTCAGATGTAATGGTGAAAGGAATTCCATTATGTACCAGAACAATGATGAAAAGTGTGTGTTACAAAGCATACGCGGTTTTGTCAAGTAGAAGTAGCGTATGCACGCGGAAAAGTACGTGCCAAGTCGCGTATGCCCTTTTGCGCTCCAAATTTAGAATACCACGGGGTGTTACCATGGTATTGACCCATTGTATTGAGCACTTGATTATCTATTTGATCCCGTCCAGGAATACCATCGGAAGTGGTGTGGTTTTGGCTCATGGTATTGAAAAAGGCTAAACCTATATAAGGAGAAGAAATTCATTGTGCAAAGGGTGTGGATAAGTCTGGGTTTGAATGAATACTTCACTCTGAAATATATCTGTATGGAAAGGGTTACAGTTTGATGATAGATATGAATCTGTGATGCACCTATGAAGAAAATGATGAAGAAGGGAATCTAGATCTGAAATGTATTTGTATTTTCTAGATCTGTTTATGGAATGCTTAGATCTGAGATGAGGCGAAAATCTGTCTGAAGTGAAGGGTTAAATCTAAACTGAATATCTGATCTGAAGAAGTATGTTGCCCTATAATATCTGAAGATCTATACGCAAGTTTGGAACAGTGGAAGCGCGTATATACGCAGGTTTGATAAAGCGAAAGTGCGTATGGGTTGTGAAATCAGTTCTGGAATATGTGCAGATGTATACGTGAGTTTATGTGAATGGAAGCGCATATATGTGTGGTATCAGTGAAAGGAAAGCACGTATGAAAACTAGGGTTTGCTGAAGTGTGCGGTGTGAGATGTCTGATCTGTTCTGTTGGTTTGCTGCTATCTGTCAATGAGTTATAAGTATCAGTTTGATGTATGATTGAGCTTAAATGTGTGGAGTGGGTCCAGGCTGAAAATATGATGAAAATTGGCCTGCAAGTTGTGCTCTAAAGAATTTTTTTGGATCCAATGTGAAAATTGATGAAACATGGTCCATGGTGGTGCTGAGGGTTGTAGCCTTCAGTCAGGGGGTTGTAGCTCCCTTCTAGGAGAGGCTGGTAAATGAGAGCAGGGGGTCGTAGCTCCCTTCCAGGAGAGGCTGGTAAATGAGAGCAGGGGGTCGTAGCTCCCTTCCAGGAGAGGCTGGTAAACGAGAGCAGGGGTTGTAGCTCCCTTCCAGGAGAGGCTGGTAAATGAGCACAGGTGGGTGCCTGTGTACTAGTATGAGTCTGCACCAGCACATCGTTGTAAGATGTTTTCTTTATAATAAAATATTGAAGGCTGAGACAACGGCAGTGGTGGTTTTCTCCCGACTTGGGTTTCCACCTAAAATCCTGGTGTTCTTGTGTGATGCTTATGTGTAATGGTTTATTCTGTTATTACTGCACATGCTTACTGTTATCTAATTATCAGAAGAATGAATGTTGCATAGATCTAAGTAAAGAATCAATGGCATAATTAGATCTCTGTGTATACGCGAGTTTTATGAAGGATATCCGCGTGTATACACTAGTTGGCTTCAGCAAAGTAGCGTATGGGTTTTAGTGAATGGAAAAGAAAAAGTTTTGAGTATGCCCTAAATACTGATTCACCCCCCCTCTTAGTATTTTTCCCAACAATTGGTATCAGAGCAGGTCCTTCTGTAGAAGCTTGATCGCTTGAAGGAGATCCTTCGTAATGGGAAGTCATGAAGGAATAATGTCTATAAGGCCACCTCTATTCAATGGAGATAATCTGTTATTCTGGAAGATACGAACAAAATCGTATCTGCAAAGTCTTGGTGCAGAAGTATGGGCAATCGTGGAAGAAGGTTATTAGTATCCGTCAAGTATTCCTACTGATGCAACAGAAAGGAAGAAATATGAAATCAATGCCAAAGCAGTCAATGTCTTGTTAGGAAGCATGTCTGAACCAGAATTTGCTAAAGTGATGTAGCTAAATTCAGCAAAAGAAATATGGGACAAAATCATTCTGAGCTATGAAGGAGATATAAAGGTAAAAAGTGCAAAACTCCAAACTCTCAGAATTGAATATGAAAATTTAAGGATGCATAGTGATGAGAGTATTGCCAGTTTCTTTTTACGTCTAGATGATATTGTAAATCGTATGAGAAGTTTGGGTGAAACCATAACCGATACTACTCTCGTGGAAAAAGTCTTAAGATCTTTAACTTCAAAATTTGAGTCAAAAGTGTCAGCTATTGAAGAAAGGCAAGATCTGCAAACTCTTACTATTGTTCAACTACATGGTATTCTGACTGCTTATGAAATGAGACAAGGAGGTCCCTCTCAAATCAAAGAAGCTGCCTTTAAGGCGTGTGCAAAAGGAAAGGAAAAGGAAGTTTTCAAGGAATCAAGTTATATATCAGAAGAAGAAGAAGCAAAATTTGTGAGAAGACTCCAACCAGGTAATAGAAGATTCAAAGGTAAGCTTCCCTTCAAATGTTTTGATTGTGGAAGAGTGGGTCATTATGCTGCTAAATGCCCTTATAAAGAAAATCATGATAAAGGGAAACAATTTGAAAAGGGAAAGAGTTATTATGCAAATGAAGATAATGATGAAATGTCAAGTGAAGATGAAGAAGATTCTGACCAAGATCTGCTAGTGCTCATGGCAAAGAAGCAAAAGAAGAAGGCTACTCAAGGAAAGAAGATATCTCAGAAAACATGTGCAGCAGAAAATGAAGAAGAGGAAATAGGTATTGATTGTTGTTCTTGTAATCCACTCACTTGTGCATGCAATGATGAAGATAGTGAAAGTAACAATATAAGTCTAGAAGAAAATCTCAAGATCAATGATGAAAGTAATTTTTGGGATCAATTTAAAAGGAGGGAATCTATCCTCAAGGATGTGATCTCTAGATTGAATGAACAGATAGAAACAATGAAGGGATAGATAGAAATGTATCAAAGACTGCAGGACAAAGTAATCAATCACAGCGAAGGACTTGAAGCAGAAATCATCTCTCTGAAAGCAGACCTTGAAGCATCAAATAAGAAGAATGAAGAACTTCTACAATCATTTGAAAAGGAAGGACGTGAAGCAGAAATCATCTCGCTCAAAACAGATCTGGAAAAATCAAATAAGAAGAAAGAAGAACTTCTACAAATTTTTGAAGAACAAGAAAATGGATTGATTTTAAAACTAAATGATCAAATAGAAGAAGGAAGAAGGGTCGAAGAAAGCATGAAGAAGCAATGCCAAAAATTGGAGGTCGAGGTAAACATTCTCAAAGGTAAATTAGAAGAAAAGGATAAACTCTTGAGGTTTCAATATAGTACTAAGATTCTGGAAAATATTCTCAGTAATCAAAGATCTCCTGCTATTAAACTTGGTCTTGGTTTTCATGAAACCGTTAAAGGAGAATCTAGTTCACAAGGAAGTGCTAAAGATTCAAAGGATGTCAATGCAAAACCTGAAGAGTTGAAAGAAACAAGAAGTCAACCGAAAATCATGAACACTCAAAGGAAATAATTCAATAATGTTGAATGCTTTAAATGTCATAATTATGGGCATGTTGCAGCCAATTGCAGAAGCAGATTGTTTCAGTCACAAACAAACAGATTCTACACAGAAAGGTACTCTGGGTTCTTCAAGGGATACTATTTTAAGTATGGCCATAAAGCAGTTGATTGTAATAGAAGAAAGAATAGGAAAACTCATTATGATCCTTATGCTTACTTTTCTAGTCATTCAAGATGTTATGCTTGTAATAAATATGGTCATGTAGAAAAAGAATGCAGGATGAATAGATCTGAAAAATGGGATAGTTTCCAGCACACAAAAGGAAATTTGAAGCAAAGTTGGATAAAGAAGGAGGACCGGTCAGAAATGTAGGGAATATTGACCCTACTACAGTCATCCGCTTCTAAATCTTACTTTTATTAATGACTGCAGGAGTGATTTGAGATACATTATAGAGATTAGTAATGTATTGTCACAAGGGGAGCGATGTATGGTGATTCTCATGATTGTTTTGGTTATGATTATTTCTGACAGAGCATCTGATATGCAGAAGACAGGTATAGGTGGTACAAACTTAGGGGGAGATGAAAGAATGCGAAATTTTCTATGTTTCACTTTCCATACGCGGGTTCTGTGAACTAAATCTGCGTATACACGCGAGTTACAGTGGAGACAGTCGCGTATGTACTTATGATAAAATAATTTGTATGACAGCTGAAGATCAGGAGTAAAGGTTCAGGGGGAGCATCAGTCTGACTATTAATGATTGTATTATTGGCATTGTATCTGTTTATTTCTCAGTTCTAAATGATGATGAAATGTTACATGGCTTCTTATGATTGTGGATGAGCCCTGTTTGCTTTTTGCTGAAGAGTCTTCATTGCTTTCACACATGGATGAGATGGAAGTCTTATGATTCAGAGATAAGGACAGATCATGCAAAAAATTTTGTTGATAACATGCTGTTGAAAGAGCTTCAGGTTGTGCAAGCTAAGGAGGAGCCTTGGTCATATGGACAAGATGCGTGGATGCACAGTTTCAGGGGGAGCATTAGTCTTGCTGAGTATAATGTATTGTTGGCATTATGATGGTTCTGAAATATGATCTCTCTTGAGGTCTTTTTGGTAGTGGTCATAAAAATTCATATTTGTAATTTGATGAAAAGGTCATGATGAGACCTTTGATGTAAAATTGTAATATTCAGTCACGTAAGGACTTGTTCATTTTTGTAAACCCACTTGGTTGGGTAGTTGAGTCAAAATGTGTAAACCCACTTGGTTGGGTAGTTGAGTCAAAATGTGTAAACCCTCTTGGTTGGGTACTTGAGTCTCATATGTAAATCCACTTGGTTGGACCTTTGATGTAAGTATGAGTCCTTGGTGACAGGAAGGTCAAAGAATCATGTACTTCATTGAAAAATATGTTTGAACATTCAGCATGAACTCAGGGGGAGCATGGTAACTTCAATGCACATCAGATCTACAACGCTCTTCTTTCTACATGAGGAGAAAAACCTTGTGTTGGTTTTGATCCGCCCTTTGCCCTTGATGTCAAAGGGGGAGAGTGACATGGTGTTTGAATAAGGGGAGAGTAACATGGTTATTGTATGATGGTTATAATCAATGTATCTATCTGTTGTGGTGATCAAACACCATCGTGGTTGCCATCAAGTCCAAAGGGGAGATTGTTGGCAATATGATGCAATGTGTTTTCCTTGATGGCAGCCCACTTGATGAAGATGATGGAAACCTACTTGATGAAGTTGTTCTTGACTTGATGAACTTGTTATTGATGTAAATCTGATGTATCTACAGAGCAACTCAGATGTAATGGTGAAAGGAATTCCAGTATGTACCAGAACAATGATGAAAAGTGTGTGTTACAAAGTATACGCTGTTTTGTCAAGCAAAAGTAGCGTATGCATGTGGAAAAGTACGTGCCAAGTCGCGTATGCCCTTTTGCGCTCCAAATTTAGAATACCACGGGGTGTTACCATGGTATTGACCCACTGTATTGAGTGCTTGATTATCTATTTGATCCCATCTAGGAATACCATCGGAAGTGGTGTGGTTTTGGCTCATGGTATTGAAAAAGGATAAACCTATATAAGGAGAAGAAATTCATTGTGCAAAGGGTGTGGATAAGTCTGGGTTTGAATGAATACTTCACTCTGAAATATATCTGTATGGAAAGGGTTAGAGTTTGATGATAGATTTGAATCTGTGATGCACCTATGAAGAAAATGATGAAGAAGGGAATCTAGATCTGAAATGTATTTGTATTTTCTAGATCTGTTTATGGAATGCTTAGATCTGAGATGAGGCGAACATCTGTCTGAAGTGAAGGGTTAAATCTGAACTGAATATCTGATCTGAAGAAGTATGCTGCCCTATAATATCTGAAGATCTATACGCAAGTTTGGAACAGTGGAAGCGCGTATATACGCGGGTTTGATAAAGCGAAAGCGCGTATGGGTTGTGAAATCAGTTCTGGAATATGTGCATATGTATACGTGGGTTTATGTGAATGGAAGCGCGTATATATGCGGTATCAGTGAAAGGCAAGCGTGTATGAAAACTAGGGTTTGGCTGGGCGGGGGGACAGGATGTCCGACTATTCGCGGGTTTGTCGCTATCTCAATGAGTTATAAGCATCAGCTTTGACGGCGTACTGAGCTTTGGGTCAAAAGGGTCAAATTGAAATATGATGAAAAGTGGCCTGCAAGTTGTGTTCTAAAGGAAGCTATTGGATCCAGTGTGAAAATTGATGAAACGTGGTCCATGGTGGTGCTGAGGGTTGTAGCCTTCAGTCAGGGGGTTGTAGCTCCCTTCCAGGAGAGGCTGGTAAATGAGAGCAGGGGGTTGTAGCTCCCTTCCAGGAGAGGCTGGTAAACGAGAGCATGGGGTTGTAGCTCCCTTCCAGGAGAGGCTGGTAAACAAGCGAGGGAAAGCTCGCGTACCTGGCATGAGTCCTGCGCGCACACAGTTTTGGCGATGTTTTCTTTATAATAAAATATTGGTTGGGTCGCAGACAACGGTACCCGTGGTTTTCTCCCCGACTTCGGGTTTCCACCTACAATCCCGGTGTCTCTGTGTGATGCCGATGTGTGATGGTTTATTCTATTATTATTGCACATGCTTACCGTTATCTAATCATCTAAACATCGTAAGAATGAATGTTGCATAGATCTAAGTAAAGAATTACGGTATAATTAGGACTGTATACGCGAGTTTTACAAGGATATCCCCGTGTATACGCTAGTTGGCTTTAAAAGTAGTGTATGGGTTTTAAGAATGGAAAAGAAAGTTTTGAGTATGCCCTAACACGATTCGTCCCCCCCCCGCCGTTGTTTTTCCTAACACAATGAGAACTTATATCAAGAATATCCAACTTTCCCTTCTCCTTTTGCTTGATTAAGGTTTCCTTGAGTTTTGCTTTCAACTGTTTGACCTTGACCTTGTTGACTTGATTCCTGGTTTAGTAATGAGAAGCCATGTGTCTCTACAATTTTTTGTCTCTTTTAGCCCTCTTCAGGAGATTTTCCAAGTGTCCATTGACTCTGTATAGGCAATATTCTTTGTCTTTCTCAATATCTGCTAGTATAAGCTCATCCACTGTCATGTGTGCCTTTGGTGAAAATGTCCCTCTTTGCTGCTGAAGTGCTCTCTTTAGGCCTCTAGTTCTTGGCCTCTTCCTTCTCACCTGTTCTTCATGCTCATCTGAATCATCAACCTGAACTATTGCTTTGCCTTTTATTGTTGAAAAATCAATAATAAATGCATGTCTAATTTAATTTTCCCTTAATTAAATTGGACAATAAAATGTAATTTTATCTCATAATCACTTGTAATAGTAAAATGAGTGTGATAAACTCAGTTAGATCATGAATTACAAGTTGAGGGTGGTTGGTGAGGCATGCAGAGTGATTCTATTAGTTATGGAGTTCGAGTTGCAGTTAGTGCATTATTTTAATGCATAAGAAATCAATGAAATCAATTAATTGAGTTAAAGTCATTTGGACTAGTTGTAATTGTTTGTTGCACTAGTGAGAGATCAAGTGAATTAAATCAGATTTAATTCACATGCGGTGACCTGCAATGCAACTGATGATTTACAATTAATAGTTGCATTCATGTCAGTTCTAGTGGAGACCTTGTTGAGACAAAGGTTAAAGGGGGATGTTAACTATCAGTTGTATCATTAGTAGGCTGCCTGCATGCAATAAGACAACCATAATATTTCCCATGAGCATTGCGCAGTTTTGGAAGAATGAATTTCCTAAAGAATACGGATTGCATTCCACATGAATTGCGCAAGAAAGGTAGGTTGACCAAAGGCTGAAAATTGGCTAAGTATTGGTTGATTTTGTCTAGATTAGTGTGAGACAGTTGTGAGAGTGCAAGAGACTCTTGTGAGAAGAGTACATTGTAATTGTTTCATGATTTATTTGTGAATATATAATAGAAGATAGAGGGGTTTTGAGCAGCAAGCTTTCCCCTAGAAAATATCCGTGTTGTGGTTTGATTTGCTTCTTTCTTCACTTGTTGTGATTGGCGATCATGTTTATTTTCCATAATTGATTTGTAAAAGGATTTAGTATCTTACTTTAGTAAATTTCTTGATCGTATTGAATCCATTGATATACATATTGTTTGTATAATTTATACATGGTATCAGAGTGCAGGAAATCACTATAGTGGAGAAGAAATTAAGTTTGTGACTGAATAGCATTCGAATTTCCAAAAGTATTCTTTCATGTGACAAGCGGATCAGGATCAAGATGGATTTAAATGGATTGAGATTGGAGTATGCACTCGAGGGAAGTTCCAATTATATTTCATGGAAATATAGGATGGAAGCAGTTCTGGAGGAAAATGGTTTGAAATAATTCATTGATAATGACATTTCCAAACACGTTGCAACATATGTCACTCTTCTCGATGCTTGGTAAAAGAAGGTTGCAAAGGCAAGGAGGATCTTATTGGAGGGAGTAAGAGACCACATTGTCTCAAGTCTCCATGGAAAATTGACTCCATATGCAATGTGGAAGGCTTTCATAGATTTGTTTCAGAATAGAAGTGAACATAGAAAATTGTCACTGAAAGACAAGCACAGGAAAATCAAAATGGAGAAAGGTGACACTATTCCGAAATATTTAACCAATTTTTTCCAATGTCAAGATGAGCTTGGGAGCATCGGAATTACTGCCGCGAATGATGACTTGGTGAGCCTAGCTCTTCTAGGCCTTCCCAAGGGTTGGCATAGTTATCAGGACTCTGTCAATGGGAGAAAGAAGCTACCAGATTGGGAACGACTTTGGTCAGATTTGGTGCAAGAAGAATTCAGGTAGAATACCAGGGATGGATCTTCATCTAAGACAGATGATGAATAAAATTGTGCCTTGGCTGGTAAGGCGAAGAAGGGGAAAGGAAATAAATCCTATTCCAAATCTGAGACTGGCGAAGAAGGCAAGCACACCTACATTCCGTAACTAATTGATTTCACTATCAGAGCATGGACGTTATGCCACTAATCACCGAAAAACAAGAAGAACAAGAAGGCTTCAGATTTGCACCGTGAGGCTTTGGGCTCAGCTTGAGTTGGACTCTTTAAGCCATCGATGCATGGTGTCAAGTGCGATGGGATCAATGTGGTACTTGGATAGTGGTGCATCTTTCCACATGACGGCAGACAAAGAACTTTTTAGTGGCTTGGAGGAGGACTTCCAAATGCATATAAAAATTGGTGATGTTGGGAGATACAGTGCTACTGGGATTGGTACAGTTACCTTCCAGAGACATTTAGGTAAACCCCTTTTATTAAAATATATAATGCATGTAACAGGCTTGAAAAGGAATTTAGTTTCAGTTGCAATGTTGGAGAATAGAGGTTATGATGTGGTTTTCAGTGATGGGAAAGCTTTCCTTCGACACAAAGCCACAAGACAAGAAGACTGGGATTCATGTGAAGAATCTCTATAAACTTGATACAGATGGCTACGCAACATTTATGGGTAAGGCAAAAAAAGTGTTGAGCCGAGATGAGCATGAGTTATGTTAGGAATTTACTAGAGAAATATTAATAAATAATTTACCGAGAGGAATAAACATAAAAACCCAGCAAAAAATCATAAAAATAAACACAGATGTTTATTCGGGAAAACCCCAAATCCAAGGCAAAACCCAACCAATGAAATTTCATTAAGCATTGGCCAAAACCGTGGCCAATCTAGCCAAGTGAGCTTCACTGCTCACATCCAGGCCTACATTACAATGAAGTCTTCCCAACCTTTTATAGGCTCCATTACATGCAATAGCATGGGCTAAAAAACCATGGGTGCACAGTACCATGTGCCCCAAAACCATTACTATTTACCCTACTCAACATTGACTCTATCCCGAGTCAAGTATACCTAACAATTCCCCCCTTAAACTTGACTTGGGGTTTCTTGACTAAATCTAGCCAAAATTGCTAAGTGAGACAACCCCACTCACTCTAGCTCTTCCCCCACTCAAATTTTTACCCAGAGTAATTTTTATCTTGACATCCTCCTATCACCTAGGTCTAACCCAAACTTTACCGGTGATTACGCAAGGGTATGCATGTCATACCAGGTCTTACAGCAGCATGCCCATTTACATGTAAAAATTAACTCCATTATAATAATAATTTTTTTGTTTGTTTCATTATTACTGTCTTTGTACATAAGAAATAAATGTCCATATAAAAAGAACCCATCTACCGGATTACATGGGTCACCAGCCTCTATAACTGCCAGTCCTCTAGGAGTTCTCTTCAGATACATTGTTCATCAATTAATTAATCCACGTGCACATATCATCTCTTACTTTAACAACCTCTAAGCCTCATGGTCTTCAAGGCCTTAAGGCTCACATGGGTAGTCCATGCGCTTCCTCGTTTCTTGATGCACGAAATGATAACTGTCATCACAAACTTCACAGCCACCAACTCATATCGTTTCCACATTGCTGCTATGATTATCTGATTCACAGTGAATCATGAGGCCACGATCAATGCGTCATATTGCTGGTATCTAACCAGGGCCGCCTCTTTCATGCTCCCACACCCCAATGCAGGAATGCTTTCATCATATTTTCATAGTCAACCTCCAATTTCACGAACGCTACAAAAAACAAGTTGATACTGATATGCATCTTCATATTTTAAAGCAACTAGTTGCAACTCATCATCTCCACCAGGCTTCTCGAGATCTTCAAGGGTCGTTTTTTTTCCAAATTTCTTCTACTTTATTGATTTTTTGAGCACTATGGCGTGCCCTCAGTTTCTCCTGCTCCCAAGGTATCTAGATGAGCCACTACTGAAAGCATCTATCATCGATTAGCGGGCACCATTAGTTTAGATCCCAGATGATATCTTTCAGCACGTTGACACTCAAGCAAGATTCTCTGCATAAAAGAACAACAACACTTTCTGTTTTTTGCAGATATGAATACCTTTTCTATGCGGTGTCACCTTTCCCTTGGAAATTTCCATGCACTACATAGAACCCACCGGAGAAAATTCCTCCACGCCTCGGACATTGATCAGTAATTTCCACATGCTATTTCCCATTTAAAATAAATTCTTTCACTGTGTTGTTATATTGACATGGACCACTCTCATTTTTATTTCCATACCGATTTGCAGTGGTCGCCTTCGAGCCATTACCCACAACCACCCCCTTGCACAATATCACTAGTGGGATGACGATCACATAATTTAAAAGAAGACAGCCTCATTTTTGAAGCCAACATATTCATCCAAATAAGCTCAAACTATTGGACCCGTAGTGCAATTTCTGTCATCGAATTTTATTTTTCATTTGATCTTTGTATCAATCAAGGGTTTTCATCTCAGGTGCATTAACTACACCATCGATTTGGACGTATTTTCTCTGTTAGGATGCAGATTGGCACTGGCTCGCTTGATCAAGATTTTCCCTTGTGCCAG
The DNA here is from genome assembly GCA_034641835.2 of Pinus albicaulis. Classification (NCBI taxonomy): domain Eukaryota; kingdom Viridiplantae; phylum Streptophyta; class Pinopsida; order Pinales; family Pinaceae; genus Pinus; species Pinus albicaulis. Next base: position 36,982 of record JAXQQM020068506.1, read on the forward strand.
ATTTGCCTCTGCACCAATCAAATCGTCCTCTTTTGTGCAATTGTAGGGATGCTCCATGTTTGACTCTCTGTCAGCCATCGATCCACACCAGATCTGACTAGATCTGTCTTATTCACATGCAAATTTGTTTGCGATAAAATGTTGCGCAATAGATCTAGCTTCCTCACATGTATAACTAACCAGATCTCCATTTAGATCTGGCACCTTCACACATAGATTTGTCCTTCTACATCCGTGAAGGAGAAAATTTTACACAATAGCAACATCTAGTGATATAGAAAAAACACTATACTTGACTCCGATACTAGTTGTTAGGAATTTACTAGAGAAATATTAATAAATAATTTACCAAGAGGAATAAACATAAAAACCTAGCAACAAATCATAAACATAAACACAAATGTTTATTCAGGAAAACCCCAAATTCGGGGCAAAACCCAACCAATAAAATTTCATTAATCATTGGCAAAAACCCTGGCCAATCCGGCCAATTAAGCCTTCACCGCTCACATCCAGGCCTACATTACAATGAAGTCTTCCCAACCTTTTATAGGCTCCATTACATGCAATACCATGGGCTGAAAAACCATGGGTGCACAATACCATGTGCCCCAAAACCATTACTATTTACCCTAGTTAACATTGACTCTATCTCGAGTCAAGTTTACCTAACAAGTTATGGCATAGGAGATTGGGCCATCTACAACAAAGAGCCTTCAAGGTCAAGCAACAGATTTCTATGGGACTTCCCAAGGGTACTCTTCCATAGATAGACACATGCAAGGGATGTACCATGGGGAAGTATGTAAAGGCCAATTTTCACGAGAAGGAGAACCAAGCAATGAAAATCCTTGAGAGAGTTCACTCAAATGTGTGTGGACCATTCTCTACAGCTTCGACAACAAAACACATGTATTATGTGATCTTTGTTGATGATTTTTCTAGAAAGTGTTGGATCTACTTCATGTAGAAGAAAGATCAGACGTTATGTAAATTTTGTGAGTTCAAATCATTGGTGGAGAAAGATACGGGGAAGCATGTGAAGGCTCTTAGGAGTGACAATGGTGGTGACTACATCTCCAATGAATTCAAGAACTTCTATAGCAAAGAAGGTATTCAGAGAGATTTGATTGCGCCTCATAACCCACAACAGAATGGGGTCGTAGAAAGAAAGAACAGAACAATTGTGGGTGCGGCACGAGCGATGTTGAATTATTAGGGCCTATCGTTGCATCTGTGGGCAGAGGAATGCGACAAAACGGTATTTGTGCAAAATCGTAGTCCTCATCGGATACTTGGCATGAGTACACTAGAGGAGCCTTTTCCTAGTAAGAAACATGATGTTTCATATTTTAAATTTTTTGGCTCATTTGTCTATTTCCATGTGACCAAAGATTCTAGGAAGAAACTCGAACCAACAACTTGGAATGGATATTTGTGGGGTACATTGATACTCCCCACAACTATCAGGTGTATTTTCCAAATATTAGGATGATTGTTGTGAGATGGGATATAAATTTTGATGAGGAGAAAGCCATGCGATTTTCCCTTGAGAGAGAGCTTGATTTGCATGAAGATGAGGAACTCTTGGTTCCAAAGGATGAACCTCAAGACGTGGAAAAACCACATGCGGAGGACCATGGAGTTGCAGAAAACACTCATGCAGATCCATCCACCAAAAATGGTAGAAGGCGCACCATGGAAGTTGATAGATTGAGACTTGATGCGGTAGAGCATGTAGGAGCACCTGCTTCACTTCCCAGATAGAGATAGTCTACAGATATGTTTACTGGATACATGGCTCTTATGAGCAAGTGTATTGTGACAGAACCATCCTCCTTTGAGGAAGTAGTGCAACAACCAAGTTGGGATGATGTGATGGTTGAGGAGTATGACTCCATCATCAAGAATAGTGTAGGGAAAGTTGTCCCAAGACCAGTCGGAAAATCAGTGGTTGGATCTAGAGGGATCTATAAGGTGAAGCATGTAGTAGATGGGAGTGTGGAGAAGTACAAGAGTAGATTTTTGGTTTGAGGATTCTCACAAGTTGAAGGGATTTAATATGAGGATACTTTCGCACTAGTTAAGAGGTACTCATCGATTAGATCTATCCTTGCACTCTTAGCATAGATGTGATAGAAAATACATCAAATGGATGTGAAAAAAGCATTTATCAATGGAGTTATTGAGGAAGAAGTGTAAATAGATCAGCCAGAAGGTTTTGAGACCTTTGATAGTCAGTCGCATGTGTGCACACTCAAGAGAGCATTGTATGGGCTGAAGCAATCACCTCGTGCTTGGTACACCAGGATTAACAGCTATTTCACCAGGTTGGGCTTCACAAAGAGAGAAGCAGATGCGAACCTGTACCAGATTGTGGTTGATGGTAAGCTCTTGATTATCGTACTTTATGTTGATGATCTAATTTTGACAAGTGATTAGGAACTGATAACTTCTTGCAAAGAGGATCTTGCAAGAGATTTTGACATGAAGTAAATGGGACTCCTTCACTATTTCCTTAGTTTGGAGATATGGCAGCAGGATGGTGAGCTATTTGTTTCTCAAGGCAGGTATGCCAAAGATATTCTGAGTAAGTTTCACATGGAGAGTTGTAAACCCATGGAGACTCCTCTTCTAGGAAACTGGAGGAAGGAGGATGCTACTTCAGGTGAGGTAGTGGACGCTACTTTTCAAAGGCAGCTTGTGGGTTCACTGATGTACTTGGTGAACACCTGACCATAAATTTTCTACATAGTTAACCAGTTGAGTCAAGCTATGGTTAAGCCAACCAAGCTCTTTAAGAAGACAGGGGATCATGTCTTCAGATATCTCAGGGGCACTACAGAGTATGGATTATGGTACAGAAGGAAAGAGGGAGTGAAGCTTCAAGGCTTCACCGATGCATATTGGGCAGGAATTCCATCAGACAGAAAAAGCACATCGGAGGGATCTTCAGCATAGGATCGACATTAGCTTCTTTATACATCAGGAAGTAGAGATCTGTGGCACTCAGTTTAGTTCAGGAAGAGTACATGGCAGTCATTCAGGCTGTATGTGAGACAATCTGGATGAGGAAGATTCTGGTTGGTTTGTTTGGTTCTCAGATGGATCCGGCGGTGATACTTTGTGATAACCAGAGTTGCATTAAACTCTCGGTTAATCTAGTATTCCATGATAGGTCCAAGAACATAGACATCCGGTACCACCATCTCAGAGATTGTGTTCATAGGCGCATTATGTTACTTCAGTAAATTCCCACAGAAGATCAGGATGTATATATTCTGACGAAGGTGCTCGCCAAGAGAAAATTCAAATATCATAGAGGCAGGATCGGGGTAGTTGATAATCCCTTTCTTGTTGAGAGGGAGTGTTGAAAATTCAATAAGAAATGTGTGTAATTTAATTTTTCCTTAATTAAATTGGACGATAAAATGTAATCTTATCTCATAATCACTTGTAATAGTTAATTGAGTGTGATAAACTTAGCTAGCTCATGAATTACGAGTTGACGGTGGTTGGTGAGGCATGTAGAGTGATTCTATTAGTTATGGAGTTCGAGTTGCAGTTAGTGCATTATTTTAATGCATGAGAAATCATTTAACTCAATTAATTGAGTTAAAGTCAATTGAACTTGTTGTAATTGTATTTTGCACCAGTGAGAGATGAAGTCAATTAAATCAGATTTAATTCACATGCAGTGATCTTCCATGCAAATGATGATTTACTATTAATAGCTGCATGCATGTCAGCTCCAATGGAGACCCAGTTGAGACAAAGGTTAAAGGGATGCTAACTATTAGTTGTATCATTAGTAGGCTTCCCACATGCAGTAAGACAACCATAGGATTTCCCATCAACATTTCGTAGTTTTGGAAGGTTGAATTTCCTAAATAATAGGGATTTCATTCCACATGAATTGCGAAAGGCAGACAGGCTGAGCATAGGCTGAAAAATTGGCTAAGTGTTGATCGATTTTGTTCGGACCGGTGTGAGAGAGTTGTGAGAGTGCAGGAGACTCTTGTGAGAAGAGTTCATTGTAAATTTTTCATGATTCCTTGGTTAATATACAATAGAAGATAAAGAGGTTTTGAGCAGCAAGCTTTCTTCGGGAAAATATTTGTGTTGTGGTTTGATTTGCTTGTTTCTTTACTTGTTGTGATTAGCGATCATGTTTATTTTCCACAATTTATCTGTATAAGGATTCAGTATATTTCTTTAGTACATTTCTTGATCGGATTGATACCATTGATATACATATTGTTTGTATAATTTCTACATTTACTGTGTCTTTACTAGCTTCCACCTTATGTCTATTCAAAATCAGTTGGTTTACAAGTTCAATTACATGTTTTCCTGCTCAAGGAATGAAATCATGAAGTAGGCCTTGGACAAGTTGTCCTTAAGCTCTATAATTTCATTATCTTTGTCCATGATTATCTGCTCTGTGGATTTTTTATCTTCTTCCCTCTCCAAATATTCCCCGTCAATGTCAAGATGGGACGGTCCTTCATCTTGCAAAAGTGGCTCATGTTGTGCTGGTGATATCTATGTTGCGGATGTACAGTTGGCCCGTTCCACAACTTGTGGAGAAAACACAAGACTCTAGCCTCTCTTATAGGTTTAGTCACCTCAGCCCTCAAGGGCTTCTTCACTAAAACTCTTCTAGATGCACCAATCTCCATATGTCTTGGCTAGTTGTTTGACTGGCAGAAGGAAAAAAGTCATGAGACTGAATGAATGTCTCCCAAGTGATGTTCTTCTCTTCAATATGGTGCAAGATAATGATCTTGATGAGTGCATGGTGAGAGAGACTGGATTCAATATTACTTTGTCTATGTTTCACCTTCCATGCCATCTTGATCAAGCTTTTGTGGAGATAATATGACATGTTAAGAGGTTTCATCTCTATGAAGTACATGAGCAATCTGATATGGTACTTGTACAACATAGTGTACCTACCCTTGCATGTGAAGTACCTCATAATGACCATCATCAATGGAGAAAACCTATTAAGGAGGTGATAAACAGGAAATACTTTATTCACGCTATCTTTGTAATGAAATTTGATGTAAGGTCTGTAATTTTTCATATCCAAATATAGGTTTTTGAACCACCTCTCACCACTATTTGGTATCCATGTTTCTCTAGCTATGACCTCAGCTGTGAATGTGAAGGTGACCCCTACAATTGTGACTTTATCTCCTTTGAGCTGAGTGGCAAACAAACTAGTGAGTTTGGCATGGTATTGGACACTTTCAATTTGCTCACAAAACCTAATGCACCCAAAATTTTGAAAGCATTGTGTCGGAAGTGGGCAAGAAATTATTTCATCTACATTGAGTGGTTCATACCTAGACACATGGCCTCCTCTTTTATAAGGTTTTTTCTCCTCCATTTGATAGTTTGCAGGGGGAAAACCCTAGTGGGAAAAAACAAGGGAAGGGAGTGCAGGGATATGATGAAGGGCTTAGGGAAGGGAAATGAGAGTAGGAAAAATTAGAGATGTGGATAGGGATATTAGGGAACTATAGGAAGTGGAATGGGGTGAAATTGGTATGGGAATATGGCTAGGAAAGTTTAACACAGTCCTAGCCAGGAAACTTCCCAAAAATGTAGCATTAAGCTAGGGTTTAGGGTTTTGGCCTTAAGGGATGTTAGTGAGGGTGTGTGAAGGCTAAGGGAGATTTTTTTGACTCTAAGGGAGGGTAAAAGATCTATGGGAAGGTTTTTTTACCTTTCAAACTTTGAAAATAAGGGCCACCCACCAAAATGTAGCGTGGGGATGAATGGAGGGTTTACACTTTAAAAACAAGAAAACTAAGCTACAATGAGGGGTTATTGAGATGTAACTTACTTGTGAAATGATGTTGGACACCTTGATAGCCTTCAGAAACCCTTAGAAACTAATTTGATGCAACTTGGAGAGAAAACACAACGTTTAGAGGAAAACGTAGCGCGCAGGCCATAAAACGTAGCGTGCGGGCTAGAAAACATAGTGAGGCTACTTGGCATCACTTTTGGAGTATGTTTGGACTTTTAAATGGCTAAGGAAGCACTTGATGATAAGTGAGAACTCTTTATCAATGAGAAAATGAGTTGAAATGGTCTTTTATAGGTTGTGATAGTCAATTTTCTTCATAGTAGTGGGGTGCCCTACCACATGTCTTTTCATTTTTTTCTTTGAAAACTATGTAGCTTAGGAACTTGCTATGCAACTTAGGAAAATTAGGAGCTTATTACATCATGTTTAATAAAAATTACACTTGAAACAATTTTTTTTGAGAAATCTCCCTACTTCTACTCCTTCATTTTCTGGATTTCTGCATGAAATGACTGATTTTGGTGACTGAAACCCTAATGACCTAATGGAGACACTGAGCTGGATGAATAACATGATGGAATGACTGAAATAAATATGAAGACCTTGAAATTATGAATCATCCAACTGAGAGATGATAATGACTAGCAGGTGAATTTTTTTGGAAGGAGCAGAAATAGTCCTAGACACCACTAGCTAGTGACCAAATTTTTATTTGAAGACCTATTTGACTCTACACCGTAAAAAAAAATTTGAAAGAGCACATTTGATCACTGGTGAAAATCATAATTGACTGACACTAACAGTGCTAGGACTACACCAATAGCATAGAGAGAGGTGTCTGTCTCAATTTCAAATCGCTGTTGCAGGTCTGGCAGTGTAAGTACCGGTGCAAAGTAGAGGTGGTGCTTTAACTCAACGAATGCTTTCTGTTGGGACTCACACTAGGAAAAATTTTCTTTCACCCTACCTTTAGTAATTTGACTCAAATTCCAAGTGATGTGGCATAATCCCAATATGAACCACCAATAAAACTTTTCAAGGCCCAAAAAGTTGTGAAGCTCTATTAGAGTAGTCGGGGCTGGACAATACCAAACGACTTAGATCTTAGTCGAATCTACATGCATGATGCGCTCATATATGATGTAACCTATATATTGGACCTCGCTCATGCCAAGGCTTCATTTCTCTAAGTTGGCACAAAATTTCTGCCGTCGAAGGGTTTGAAGGACCCGTTGAAAGTGTTGCAGGTGTTGTTCCCAACTCTTGTTGAAGATGAGGATGTTGTCCAAATAAACAACCACGAATGAGTTGGTGAAGGGCTACAAGATGTCATACATTAGCCTCATAAACGTAGTAGGGGAATTTTTCAACCCGAAGGGCATAACCAACCATTAAAAAAGGCCTTCCTTGGATTTGAAGGTGGTCTTCCATATATTTGGGTCTTTATTGGAAACTAGTGATAGCCATACTTCAGATCGATATTGATGAAATACTTGGCCCCCTTGAGTTGGCATAGAAGTTCATCAATTCGTGAGATTGGATTCATGTTCCTGACATTGATTTGTTTTAGTGCCCAATAATAATGCAGAGCCTCTAGGTCCCATCCTTCTTCTGTACAATTATAATTGAGCTCCCACAGGGCGAGGAACTTGGTGAGATGTGCCCTTTATATACTCCTAGATTTTTCGTTTGATCTATTCATTTTCTAGAATGGAGAGATGATATATCTGCCTGTTGGTTAAAGGTGCTCTGGGAGTCAGATTGATCGAATGATTGACCTTTTAATGCAAGGATACCCCTGTGGGTGAGGGGAAGATGTCCCTGTATTTTTCCATGACCGTATCCACCTGCTTCTGTTGCATGGAGGAACCCTTCTTGGGGGCCATGGATGTGGCTACAATCTTCCCCTTACTTTAAGAGTGAATTAGAAAGAAAAAAAAGTTCCTAGTCTGGGATATGATCTTACTGCATTGCTTAGCAGAGATGAAAGAGATGGAAGTAGGCGGGGCTACCTTTGGTATCCCGTATAACTCATTACCCAAATAAATAATAATATAGGTCGTTCTAGAATCATATATAACATGTTGTTTCTAAAAGTATGGTTTTCCTAATAATACATCACAAACTTCAAGAGGAGAAACATCACACAGTACCTCATTTGTGAAGGGCTTGATGTTGTAGGGAAGGCGACATTGTTAGTTGACGTAGAGATATCTTCCTTGGTGAAGCCACCCAATGGTGTATGACTACGAATGTGTTGTAGTCAGTAAGCCCAGCTGCTTCATGACTTCTACATAAATGAGGTTATTTTGGCTCCCACTGTCGACAATGAACTGTAGGGGGGAACCCTTCACCCACATATAAGAGTGGAAGAGGTGTTCCCCCTCCTCTGAATCTTCAAGCTCAATATTATGGATCTTGGTGGTGGCCATAGTGACACTGGGCTCCATGTCAATGATCTGTTTCCCTTTTCCATTCCTGTTTTTGGGTTTTTACTCGAAGTTGGAACATGCCTGATTTAGAAGCCTTTAGCTCAACCACCAGTGACTGCTTGGCTTAACACTCACTTGTTTTGGTGGTGGAGCTCTTATGGAACTCACACCAATTTCTTGTGTCCTTCCTCGTCTTCATGGTGTTGTTCTGTGCTTGCGGCTTTGGTGGGTTATCTTGGGTAGCCCCACCTTGGATTTGTCCTTTTGCTCTGCAGTTTGGGGTCGCCTTTCCCTTGCTTTGGATTTGCAGATCCAAAATTTCTCTTTTTTGGTTTAAACTTCTTCTTAATATTGATAGCGTATCGGCACATCGTGCCGAGCGAGGAGATGTCTATAAAATCCATCTCATCCTAGACATACCTGTGTATACAACCATGGTACTTGAGTACCAACTGTCGCTTAGAATCCTTCATACACAACTTCGTGCGAAGGGTATGAAAAATATTGGTAAACTTAGGGATGTCTTGGTCGTGAGGGTGTAATTTTTTCCTTCTCTTCTCAGTAGGTTTCCCACCAGTACTTGACATGGGGGGCGGCTTTGAGAAGTGAAAAAGTAATCTTTTCCTAGATGGAAAATCATGAACAGAAAATGTCCACATCTATTTGACCTTCAAATATGGGGATGTCAAGTTAAATTGTACCTTGAAGGGTTTGGTGCTTCCAAAGTGGCTGCTGGAAGGAGATGTGTCACCTTTAGGTAGTCACTGAAGGATTTGGGAAAAAATTTCCATCATTGTGTTCCTCTGTTGCTTAAGGAATTCTTCAAGAAAGATTTGAAAGGATCTCCTACCCCCTCATCTTTCTTCTCTTCTTCCATGGGAGGTCATCAAGGTTTGCGATGTTGGTCTTGCAAAGGTTCGACCAATTCGAGCCATAACTCCTTATATCCCAACCTCATTGGGGACATGCAAAGAAAAATGAAGAAAGAGCAGACTGCTCTGATACCACTGATCTGAACTTAAGCAGGAATGCAACAAATTACAAATATAACAATAACTACAAAGATGCAGCAAAAATAAAACTTCATTTCATTAATACCAAATACTAAAATAAGCTTACAAACAAAACAGAAATAAACTAGCTAGGGTGATGGTAGCTTATCTCCGAGAAGAGATGTGGTGGCTGCATGCCTCTGAAATATGTTATAATGAGGCTCGAAGGCCTATTTATTATTGAGAAAAAATGGAAAATTGTAAATATCCAAAAAACTAACCCTATGAGATGAAGGGCCAAAACTATGGGCCCCTTTTGGGTAAATAGGTAAACCAACTTCCTCGGGTCATAATTTTGGCCTACGATCTCCATTTGATAAGCATAATACCTCATTATAAAGATCTATTCTATAAATTCAACTTTTGAGTGGAAAACATTAGTCAAAGACTCATGTTTGCCCCAATTTTCCCCAAAAACCATCATATAGGGCTTCAAAACGGCTTCAAAAGTTTATGACCTGAAAAACTACAAAAAATAGTAAATTGTGCTACAATTAAGGAAACTGAAACATTGAAAGAGACAGTGGTGGGGGTCCAAGTGAAATAGGCAGGTGGCCACCAACATCCACTGGATCATTTCTTCCTAATATATTTGGGATTTGGTGGAGAATGGGTTGCAGGAACTAGCAGATGTAGCAGCATACAATGCCTTCTCACAAGCAGAAAAAGATTTGTTTAGGGACAATAGGAAGGAATCAAAATCCCTTTTCTACATTTTTGTGGTTTTTCATGAAAGTATTTTCCTAAGGATTGCAACAGCAACAAGGTCCAAGTAAGCATGGGATATCATCCAGACAACCTACCAAAGCATGGAAAAGGTGAAGACAAAAAAACTACAAATGCTGAGAATAGATTTTGAGACAATTTGTATGAAAGACTCTGAGAATATAGACTCATTTTATACACATGTAATTGGATTGGTTACTCAAATCAGGTCTCAGGGAGAATAGTTGAGAAAATTTTAAGAAGTCTCCCAACAAGATTTGATGCCATTGTTGTGGCCATAGAAGAGACAAAGGATCTCTCACATTTTTCAGTGGATGAGCTTCATGCATCACTGATTTATCATGGACATAGATTGAATAGAGAAACAAAATCATTATTGGAGCATGCATTCAAGACACAAGTTTCATTTGGTCAAGGTATAGCCAGAGGAAGAGATCAAATTCTAGAGGAAGAGGAAGAAGCCTACACAGAGGTGGTAGAGGCAAACCTTCAAGTTGAAGTGGAAGGGGCAGCAATCAAAATTCAAGTCAAGGCCCAAGCCAGAATCAATCACAAGGTCAGAGGTATGATAAATCTCAAGTTCAGTAACATTATTGTAAGAAGTATGGTCATTATGCAAATGAATATAGAAAAAAGAAACATGGTGTAATTAACAAACCAAATGAAAATTTCACAAAGGAAAATTAGAACGAAGATAACATGTTTTTAGCTTGTGATGTAGCACAAAAAAACAAAAGGATGTATCGTTTCTATATTCAAGGTGCAACAACCACATGACATGGAAGATGTAAATGTTTTCCAATTTAGATGAAAGTGTGAATATGAAGTGATATTAGGGATTGATAGCAAAGTATCTGTGATGGGAAATGGAATATTCAACATTATAATAAAGAAGGGGGAGAAGAAATACATTTCAGATGTTTATTTTGTCCCTGTCTTGAAGCATAACCTCATAAGAGTTGGACAACTCATGTAAAAGGGATACAATGTCTTTTTCAAAATGACGAGTGCACAATTTTGGATAAGTAAGCATAAAAATGATTGCAAAAGATCATATGACAAACAATAGAATGTTTCCTCTCAAGTTAAAACCAGATTCGAATGAAGAAGGTGCTCAAGCATAACTATCAATGAATTCACAAGAGAATAAATGAAATGTAGGAGTTGTCATATAGGAAAACTTTCAAGCAGAAGTTAAAGATGAAAATGGGTTATGGCATTTGAGATTTGGTCATCTCAATTTTTAAGGTTTGAATTTGTTACATAGGAAAGGCATGGTGAAGGGATTGCCACTCATAGAAAAAACGTACAACCTATGTGAAGAATGTATCTTGGGCAAGCCACATAGAGAGACATTTCCAGTAGCAAATTCAATAAGGGAAAATACACCTTTGGAGATTGTCAATTCAGACTTATGTGGACCAATTCAAACACTGTCAATTGGTGGCAAATATTATTTTTTGACTTTCATAGATGATTATACATGGAACACATGGGTCTACTTCCAAAAATAGAAAAGTGAATTTTTTGAGTGCTTCCGCAAATACAAAGCTCTTGTTGAGAAGCAAAGCAGACACTACATCAAAGTTTTGAGGATTGGCAGAGGTGGTGAGTACATCTCAAATGACTTCCTACGTTTTTGCAAGGAGCATGGAATTCACAAGAAATTTACAACAAAGTATACACCTTAGAAAAATGGTGACATGGAAAGAAAAAATAGGACCATTATGGAAATGGAAAGGATTATGTTGAAGGCAAAGAATTTTCCAAATGATTATTGGGCTAAAGTTGTCACTTGTGCATCATATACCATTAATAGGTGTCCAACCAAAAATGTTAAGAATATGGTTTTTGAAGAGGACTGGAGTGGAAGAAAGCATAGTGTCACTCACATGAGAGTGTTCGGATGTGTGGCTTATGCACATGTCCTAGATGAGTTAAGGAATAAGTTGGGAAACAAGGTGGAGAAATGCATATGTGTTGTATATAGTGATGAATCCAAGGTATACATGCTCTACAATCCATCAACCAAGAAGGTCATAATCAACAAAGATGTGCAATTCATAGAAGATGAAGCATGGGATGGAAGTTTAGAGAAGACAATGAATGTGAAAACATTTATACCACATGAAGATAAAGAGGAAATGACCAAAAAAAGTGATTCCTCAATAATGAATCCTCCTACACCTATACAAACTCAACAAAGTTGTCACCAAGTAACACCATCAACAAATAATAGGACAATGTCACACAGTCATGAAAATACTTCTCCAAGCACACCGCAAAGACCCACAGTGTCATCTACTTCAAGCACAACATCAAGTGACATGTTAAGCCCGTCTTCTACAAGCCTAAAAAGAAAAATTTTAGAAATTTAAGTGAGATTTATGACCAAAATGAAGTTGATTGTAGCGTTTTGAATTATTTGTTTGCGTTATTTTTTCATGAAGATGATCCAATCCATTTCGAGGACACAATCAAAGAGGAAACATGGATCAAAGAAATGGATTAAGAAATAGAAGCAATAGAAAAGAATGACACATGGGAGTTAGTGGACCTTCCACAAGGAAAATAAGCCATTGGAGTGAAGTGGGTCTATAAGACCAAGAGCAACGTTGAAGGAAATATTGAAAGGCATAAAGCAAGGCTAGTTGTAAAAGGATACAAGAAGTAGCATGGAAAATATTATGTAGAGATATTTGCGCGAGTCGTGAGAATGGAGACGGTGTGTACAATTTTTTCTATTATCGCACAACATAAATGGAAAGTGTGTCAAATTGACGTAAAGTCAATGTTCTTGAATGGAGTGATGGAAGAGGAAGTATATGTTGAGCAACCACCTGGTTGTGAGGTAGAAGGCCAAGAAGACAAGGTGTATAGGTTGAGGAAAACTCTTGAGGAAAACTCTTTATGGGCTGAAGCAAGCACCGCGTGCATGGTATAGCAGGATATATGTTTACTTGATGGACAATGGCTTTGACAGATGTGACGGTGAGCCTACTCTCTACATCAAAGAGAGTGATGGTAAGCTTCTTATTGTTGTTTTATATGTATATGATTTGTATTTTACAGGAAGTGATGATTTCCTCGCTACTGATTTCAAAGAAGTCATGAAAAGTGAGTTTGAAATGACTGACTTGGGGTTGTTAAGGTATTTTTTGGGCATAGAAGCGAAGCAAACATAAAATGGTATTTTTATTTCTCAAGCAAACTATGTAGCAGATAATTTAGAGAGGTTTAATATACATAACAACAAGCCTACACCAACTCCAACTGTCATGGGGTTGAAGTTGAGCAAGGAGGATTGCATGAGCAATGTCAATTTGACATTATACAAAAGTATGGTGGGCAACTTGATGTATTTGACAACAGCTAGGCCTGATATAATGTATGCAGTGAGTTTTGTGTCAAGGTTCATGGAGACACTTTGGAAAGCTTCCAAAAGGAATTTAAAGTATGTCAATGGTAAAAAGGATTTTGGTATTTTGTACACTGCTACAAATTACTTTAGGTTGGTTGGTTACACAGACAGTGACTGGGAAGGAATTGTTGATGACAGAAAGAGAACGTAAGGATCTGTTTTCATTTAGGTTTGGGAGTCATTTCATGGGCCTACAAGAAGTAGTCCATAGTGTCATTGTTAACAACAGAAGTTGAATATGTCACTGCAAAAACAAAAATGTGTCAAGTAGTTTGGATGAGAATAATGTTGAGGGATTTATGCCATGAACAAGAGGGAACACCAACTATTTTCTGTGAAAACAATTCTGCAATTGCACTATCAAAGAATTTTTTTTTCACAAGAGGATCAAGCACATTGACACTAAATATCATTTTATAAGAGAATTGGTTAACAATGATGAAATTATGTTGCATCATTGCAGGTCACAAGAAAAATTTGGAGGCATTTTCACAAAGCCATTGGCACATGAAAATTTTGTTTATCTCAAATATTGTTTGGGAATTGTCAATGATGACACTTGTCATTAAGGGGGAGTGTTGGAAAATTAATCCCAACCACCACGTTAAATAAACTGACAACAACCATACTTGTGGTACACAAGTAAATTAATAAAGTGGTGTTTTGCTACATGTTGCAGATTTTATTTCAGGCTGAAGGACGTGGCTATGTCTTAATATTTTGACTTTGTCATCAATTAATGTAATAGAAATGTATGTTTTGAAAAACAAGTAGGTAGAAGCTTTTTGCATTGTGGCAGAGGTAAGTCTTATAAGTTTTAGAGAGAAAATAGTAGAGCAATTTGTGGTGGCTGCATAAAACATCTAAGTTACAGGGTTTACAGTGAGTTACTATGCAACTCCTAGTGAAGTGTAAATTTCAGTAAAACTCGTGTTTTACTTGGTGAAGGAGCTGAAACCTCCATTTTTCATGAGAATGTATTTTATTATGTCTTGAAATCATAATATAAAGTATAGTTTGTTGTGATATGTTTCTGGAAATTTAACCTCTGGTTTTTACTGCACAACCACTTTGTTTTACTCTGTTTACTGTGAGTAAATTTGCTTGATTTTTAGCTCAATTTTAGTTGAGCAAGTTAAATTTGATTTAATCTCTAAGACTGTGTTTTAGAGGAATGATGTTGTGTTTTAATATTTCATCAACTTTGATTTAATCTCTAAGACTGTGTTTTAGAGGAACATTGTTGTGTTTTAATCTTTCAATAATGAACGATCTGTTCACCAATGACATGATTGTGTCTAAGATAGTGTTTCACAGTAATATGGACAATGTATCCACCAATGAAATATTGTCACCAGATTTATGCAAAACAGATTATAAAATAACAATATTAAACAACCGTATATAATCGAAATCAAGTTATCCCATCCGGGTCCAAACAATGACTACAGTACCAACTCTTACACATATTATATGCACTTACACCTCTAAAATATAAAAGAACTGAACTTACACCTCTCATTTTAAGGTCGCCATCTACACAGAGAAAAGTAAAGAAAGGCGCAAAAGCTCCCAAAACCTAGTTAAAAGAAACCAATAGAAACGACAATGATATATTTCCACTGATAACAAACGTTGAAAAAATCATCCTCAAAGCCATAATTTTGACATGCTGAGATCGTGATCGAATCTTTTGCATCGACGCTAGATTTAACCATGCGATTCCAACGTAACTCAGCAACGCACACATAGTTATGTGACACATTGTAAGAAACATGGTATACTTAAAACAAAAGAATAGTTGCTCAGCAAGTACTTATTCAACAGTAAAACCCCGATGGTCGGAAAATTCCATGAATATATCAATATGAAGGTAAAATACCTCCCCTTCATGGCCAAAATCTTGGATCCCACTGTTATTCACCCTGTTCTAGGGCCATTTGCAAATCTTCTCAGAATTAATTACCCATTAAATGGTACACATATTTCCTTGGGAATTAACACTTTTAATACATGTGCCGTGCTCCATTTGTAATAGATGAGTGGTGCTCCATGTTCGCTGTTAAAAACAATTTATCAACAATTTATATTATTTAATTTAATTAAACATTAAATAAATTTTTGGCCCATCTATGACCACTTGTCTCAACACACAATAACATCTATCATGCATATTCGATAAGGGTGCATGGTTTCAAATTATTTTAAGATCATCTACCGGTAGATCTAGTCCCCGGTCGAATGAGTAGAAGCCATTGAAGTTGAATTATTAGCATCAAATCACCACCACCTCATATAGTAGCGAGTGTATGGTTAGGAGCCATCAAGTTTCCACTTCCCTTATTTCGAGAATAGGGAATAACAGATTCTTCTTTCCGTGCCATATATGGTTGCTTATTCCATGAGGCTCCACAAGTAGGATTGGCTAAATGTGGATCGAATGTGCACTCGATTTCTAGTTTTTTAGCTTTTCGGAACAGTTTGATGGAGCATAGGATTAGTTGATGGAGGAGAAAAATCATTTTTTCCTTCTTTTATCTTATTGAAAGAAGTCAAAGATATTTTTTCACTGATCTCTCTTTCCTAGGCCACTAGTTTTTGTTACTTGTGCGATCGACTTGTTCTTCTATAGGAATGTAAGCCAAATCCGATAACATAGGTAGTAGAAAAGGCAAAAGCTGATTGATCAATCGATGCGGTCGATCCCGGCAACACTACCAGTAAAAGTAAATCTAATAGAACCACCGAGCAAGATCGGTAACAACACCGTTAGCAGGGAGGTTAAGAAGCACCATGGTAAGAAGGGTGAAACATCTATAACAATAGCATATCCAAAGGGAAGATCTAGATCTAGAAGCCCCACACCTTGGAATGCATGAATTGGCATATTGATAACAAAAAAATATGTTGGCTCGGCTTTGAAACTAACTATTCAAGTTGGCCGACATGAATATACGACACTTGAGACAAAAACAATATCGAGTGTTTGACTAGCTAGCAAGAGTGGAGAATAAAGGGCAAAATTCTTATAGTGAAACCACTAACTCATGATCTATGACCTCTTATATTTTATAGTCATCTGTCACGTATTGTCTACCTAACCTAATAAAAGAAATTCAGATTTTAGTTTTAGAAGTTCACCTTAGAAGGACAAGGGTTTTCAAAAATTGGTTGCATAATTTAGAGAAATGGATTATGTTGTTGCCAATGAGTCGTTGAGTATGACTAGTTTTATTTGCATGTGAAGTTCACAAATAAGAATGATATGGAATTACCCGGGATACAAGGAGAAGGATACAAAATTACCACAATATCCTGCTCATGTTTTCTAATAGAAGGTATTCCACTTTCTTCCTCAACATTTGGCCAATCACGGGGTAGTTTTATTGGTTATGTTGCTCCCCTGCATTTGGAATTGGAACTACATATTGTGCAACTCTTGCAACATATCGAGTCCGTAGGATCATATTAGGTTTTTCTGGCTATTACATCAGTCTGCATGCTGATGTAGTAGGTTTTGTGGTTGCGAAACATTTTCGGATATGTTTTCAAAGATGTGAAATGACAAGAGATGATAAAGCCCATATGTCATCAAGATTGAAGGTTATCAAACTTAGATGCAACATATTGAGTCTATAGGATCATCTTAGGTTTGCTCGTCTATCGCATCTAGCTGTGGCAAAGATGTAGTAGTTTTTGTGCTTGCCAAGCATTTTTAGATATGTTGTCAAAGACATCCCAGAAATGACAAGGGATGATAAATCCCACTTTTGTCATCAAGATGGAAGGTTATCAAAATTAGATGCAACATATCGAGTTTGTAAGTTCATTTTAGGTTTGCTTGTCTATGCATCAACTATAGCGGTATAGTATTTTTCGTGCGTGCCAAGCATTTTCTGATATGTTGTCAAATATGTGAAATGACAAGGGATGAGAAAGCCCATATGTCATCAAGAGAGAAGGTCATCAAACTTAGATGTCATAAGCATGGAAAGAATGGAAAATCGATGGAGTTAGACATTTATAGCTAAACATTTATTTTGACTAATGGGAAAAAAACAAGTTGGTAATGTATTGGGTCTACTAGTTTTACACGCTAAGCTAATATAAACTAATATGGATTAGTGTTTTGGGAAAAGACCAAATAAAATTTCAGATCATAGATCATAGATCATAGACATTAGTTAAACTTTCGTTAAAATCATCATGATAATTTTAAAAAAATTATATAATTTTTAAAACTCTCTTAAAATTTTGGAAAAGTTTGGATACTTGTCCACATTAATACATAGCTGAAAATGGATTACTATAGTCCCTTGCGCATTAGTACATGGCCGAAAGTGAATTACTATAATGCCTAACCCAAAGGTATAATAAGATAAATTTTAACCAATAATAATAATTATTATTTCATATTTACGCAGTAAGGCGTTCTTATTTGAAAAACAACTTTGCTAATGTGGCATCGTGTCATAATGTGAAACCTTTAGATTGGATGTTAGACGATTAAAACATTTTCAACCCTAGATGGAAAACCGAGGTAGTTGCGACCAGTTATTGCAGAGAATTGGTTGAGAGGTGTTAGTCAGGATGCAGAGGAAAGCCAAGGGGGAGCAGATATTTCGGCACTTGTTCAAGCAAGAGAACCAATCAGCTGAGCGACATGGCGCCAATTTCTAGGGAAGTGGAGTGGGATTCTACATGGATTACGTTCCTGTAGCTCTGGCTGGACTGGGAAAGCTCCTCTTTGCACAGTTCACAGAGCTAATGATTGAATTCTACAACAATGGGCTCCCGGGAAACCTTTCCCTGGGTACTGACCTGAGCTTGGACTATGGCTTCAAGGGAATCAACATAGCCATGGCTGTTTACAGTTCCGAGCTTCAATTCCTGGCTAATCCAAGTGGGTCTCAGTAAGGTGTGTGGGCAAAGGCGGGATTCGAACATCGAACCTCTCAGGAGAAAGGAGCTTCTTGTTCCTCTGTGTGGCCAGGGGTTCAGGTGTTGAGGAGCTGGGAAGGTGCAAGGATTCTCATTGCAGAGGATTTGCAGGCTCCTGCTGCTCCCCACACTCCTGTTGTTCAAGATTTCGGTGAGCATGTGAGGCCTAGTTTTGGGTTCTCTAACTCTGGTAGAGTTATCATGCCTCCTCCTACTGCTGCCCCTGCTGCTATTTCTGGAACAAAGAGAATACACAATGAGTCCGATGGCTCCGATGGAATCCAATGGCTGCTTACAGTTCCGAGCTTCAATTCTTCGCTAATCCAAGTGGGTCTCAGCAGGGTGTGTGGGCAAAGGCGGCATTCGAACATCGGACCTCTCAGGAGAAAGGAGCTTCTTGTTCCTCTGTGTGGCCAGGGGTTCAGGTGTTGAGGAGCTTGAAGGTGCAAGGATTCTCACTGCAGAGGATTTGCAGGCTCCTGCTGCTCCCCACACTCCTGTTGTTCAAGATGTTGGTGAGCGTGTGAGGCCTGGTTATGGGTTCTCTAACTCTGGTAGAGTTATCATGCCTCCTCCTACTGCTGCCCTTGCTGCTATTTCTGGAACAAAGAGAATACACAATGAGTCCGATGGCTCCAATGGAATCCAGGACAGCTCTGAGGTTTCGAAGTATGAATCTCTCGAATCCCACTCGGCTTTCCATTTTTGTGAAGTTTAAATAAAATTTTGGTCCTTTTGAAATTTTCAGAAAATACCCACTAGAAATTTTGTTCTTGCGTTCTAGATGGGAAGCCCTTTTTGGCGTTTTGTTTTTTAAGCGATGGACATTTGGCTTTCTGTTTGAAAATCAATCCCCAAGGATTGTTGTATCTGTTTGCGCTTAAATTTTAGCTTCTAAAGTAAATATTCCTGTAAGAAATTTTGAGTATTAGGCCGCGAAATCCTGTTTGAAATTTCTAATTTTGAGAGAGTTAATGCTCCCTGAAAAACCGGTTGCACGATCGATTCCCTGGTGCTGCCACCGAAACAGACGAATCTCAGTTGTCATTATATAGCTGGCTTGGTTTTATGTTTGAATCTCGGTTCATTTCCACTAGCTATGCTTGCGTTGTCAAAAGTCGAAGTAATTTACTTTGTGGGCAGGGATTCCTTCTACTCCCTATGATCCCATAGCCACTAATTCCTAACAGTGAGGCCATTAACGATTTTTGTGGGTTCAAAAAGATTCACTGAATCGCTTATTAAAGCTCTGTTTCAGGTACACACATTACCTCTTATTGTGAGATCTGTTTGCCACCACGCAAAAATCATGTCTAGGAGCTTTACTTAAGCTTTGTTTAAAGGATTCTGCATCGATCCTTTCTTTCTTTCTTTTTGGTTAGATCTGCTTGCTGACATGCGAAGTTTGTACGAAAGATGTTCTTCAGGATGTTCTTCAATTTTATATGCATAGTATAGGTTGGGTTGTGTTCATGTTTCTTACCCCTCAAGACCCTTTAGCCCTGTTTCTTTTTCAGTTCTAATTTCGTGTTTCCAGAACATATGTTTTTGTGTGTGCGGGAATTCAATGTCCTCTTTGCATAGCTATATAGTTCAACTATGAACTACCTGACATGGGTTTACCATGGCAACTAAAAGTTGTTGTACTGTTTCCCTCGTCATTTGCTCCAACAAAACAGCACAGTTGCTATTAAATCACCTAGATATTATGTACCAGTGTTGCCAGGCTCTCTTCAGACTCCTGAGTAATATCTATCAGTGTTGTCAGATTCTTTTCAGATTCCTGAGTCTGGTCGAGTCTCACCAAGTCAGCGCTGGGATAAGTGACTCCCAGAGACCCTCCTCGCAGACTCCCCACTCTCCAGAC
The DNA here is from genome assembly GCA_034641835.2 of Pinus albicaulis. Taxonomy (NCBI): domain Eukaryota; kingdom Viridiplantae; phylum Streptophyta; class Pinopsida; order Pinales; family Pinaceae; genus Pinus; species Pinus albicaulis. The sequence goes on from JAXQQM020068506.1 coordinate 57,242, forward strand.
TCGGGAGTCTTGGCCTCAGACTTGGGAGTCTGACCTAGGCTCAGCTGACCCAAAAATAGCGACCAAGGAACCCCATATTTGCAATTTGACCGTATCAAAGTAACTTAGTTATGCTTTTTAGTTTATACTAGCGGACTACAGGCCTGTAGGCTGGCTGGGGCTGCCATCCCAAATTCATGTAAGATGAATTGGCCTGTAGTTTGTAATCAGCCTACAGGCCTCTAGACTGACATCTCAGCCTACAGACTTGGTCCATAAAACAATTAAATCATGCCAAACCTGTATCCTACCATGCTCAAGTTTGACTTGAAGACACTTCCTATTTTGATTTTCTATTTCTGTTATAAGACTATGAGAGTTATGTATTTGAATTGAGTAATATTTGTGAATTTGGCTATGGAATCTTCTTTTCAGTTCTCTGTTTTTCATTCAAATATCAAGAGTCAAATGTTGTGTTATGATATTTTATGAGATGATCTTATGAATTTCTGCATAGACTGTGGTTTTATAATTTATATGGATTGAAAATGTCATTAGTATATCTTTCACACACAAAATCTACCATATTTTGAGTTTTATTTCTCTTTGCCAAAACTGAAAGGAATTGCTGAGTCATGCCGAGTCACAGGCCAACGTAGTCTTAAAAGAGTTTGAGCCTGACAACATTGTTATGATAGCACAGGTGAATAGTGCCATATAATACAAACCAAACAGGACATAGAATTCTCCTTAGTTCCAAAAGAAACTCGTTGACTTTGTTGGATCCGAAGTAAGGCTTATGTTACATCTATAAGAATACGATAGAAGTCTGTCTTTACATCAGCAAGAATTTCAAAAGATTGTTTATGAGCTCTGCAAACTGTATTTTTCTTTAATTGAGTTTTGTTGACTATATTTGGTTGAGATTCTGAATTTCTATGCAATATCAAATCTCAAATTGATTTTTTTTTCTATAATTTTGTAGGTACGAAAAATATCACATGTACTATGGTGGTGATGAAGACTCGAGAAAATCTAACTACACAGACATGGTACACTTGTCATAAATTTTTATCTATGGGTTACTTCCATTTGTTGTTTTCTCAATAATTCATTAAAACCATGTATAAAGGGTCGGATTAGTCTCCAGTAGTTACTTTTTGTGACATGGATTTCTTCGCCATGCTTATAATGAAGAATAAATGCAACCACAGTATAAGAGGAAAACAAAAACCTTGGGGTGGCTCTACGAAGCAGGGGTAGCATGTGATATGCAGAGTAAACTGCTTCCTTAATCCATTGTAAGATTTCTGAAGAGATTTAAAATCACTAACTTGCATATTCAAGTTAAACATATCGAAACAGATTTAGTTCAGTGATCAATCTTTCTAAAGTACATGACGACCTAAATTCTCCCCATTTCTTTATCACTTAGAATTTGGACTTGGATAGCTCGTTTAGGAAGCTGCATCCAGTCTACAGGCAAGACTGTTTGGGTTTTCGTGTTCTCTATGCTTTCCCTTCATCTCTGACTATTTTATTATTTGCTAGTCTATTTTTCAAATTTCATTTACTGTAATATGTTCTATTTGCTACCATGCATGTTGTTTGTTCATGCTGACTATTTGCTATTAAATATTTGTTATGCTCTTTAACAGCATCCATCAATCCTCGAGTTTTTTTGTGATTTAAGATAACGTGCACTACTGTCATTGATGAAATTTGTGAGTAAAAAAGAAGCATGTATTGATTATAAACTAGTCACCAATAATGAGCAGTATTGTGACGCAAGCAAGTATACTGTATTAGTTATTGCGGAAGTAATTTTCTAAACTAATGATTCTAATGGATAGTGATCTGAAAATATTTGTGCCTGTGAGCTTTTACCTTGGTTTCTAATGGATAGTGATCTTAAAATATTTGTGCCTGTGAGCTTTTACCTTGGTTTTGATACCAACTGGTTTGACATTTTGGTGTCTTAAGTATTTTCACTATAGCTTTGCTAACTCTTTAGTTGCTCGTGGTCTCGAAACTCATGGCTTAAATGTTACTACAAGTGTCACATCGGTCATCTAAGAACATTGATTTGTCTTTAGTTGCTTGTGTTCTTCAGAAATTTTGAATTAAATGTTACTACAAGAGTCTTAGAATGTGGCTTCGAGGGCTTCAGCTTGTCATTGTAGAACCAAGTTCATTTATCCACCATAATCTATCCTAGCGGTTAGAAAATTAAATTTCACACTGAAAATTCCTTGAAATGCAGCTACAAAAAATAACACTCCCTCTTAGTGATGAAGGTCTCCCATAACATCTTCCCTCACGTTGCTGATGTTTGGCACTTGTAACAACTTGTCACTGCCCACCAAGCTATTGCGCATACTCTAATTCATCTGCTAACCTTGTAGCTGAACCATCCTGTATATGTGTTGCTGCTGACACTGCACTGTGCCACCCTACATTGTTGCCAACATTACTCCGTGCTGCATTTGATCTCTTGCTGCTGTTGCTGCAACTACTGCAACTGAGAACAATCTACTGATCCACTATGTCACTATACTGGCTCTGCAATTGTTTCCCGAGTCTCTGACTGCAACAAGTATCTGCATTATCTACTGAGTAACTGTTACATAACCTATTGATCAGAGAACGTAGAATGTAATTTTCTTGATAAACTGAGGTGTTTACTTTTGTTGACAAAAGAAACCCGTTAAGTACCAGATAAGAGAGTGCTGGTATTGAAGGACTTCAAGATTTGAACATTTTTATTTGTGGATCGTAGACATGCTGGTCCCAATCTTCAGTGTCCAAGAGGAATAAATTGATTCATTTAACCAATTCTTGCATCTTCTCTGCCAATCTGGAAGTTGCCTTTAGGGCGCAAGTCCCCTGTGTTCCCTCATTCTGGTACTAAAATGTCGTCCCTCACTCTGGTAATAACATGACCAATAATTTCAGTGTCATGCCTTGTGGGTTGTGGCACACAATTTCATTGTCATGCCTTGTGGGTTGTCTTTGGCTTGTGGCTGTTATGTAAGATGTTGCATGCTATCTTATTACAGTGCTATATCCCTATCTTGGGATTTACTTTTACATCAATACAGCAACAGATGGTATTTTGTTTCCTCAGTGACCAAGGACTTGTAGCAGACTTTGAAAGCTAATCTTTGATGGGAAAATTAGGTTGCAATTTTTTATGATAGATGATAAATGCAGTGTTTTAGGTTTCTGATGTTTGGGATTCATTGTGTGGCAGATTTTTACCCTCCACCTGGAGGAAGGATTGTGATCCAAGCACATCATTCTCAACTCCTGCCCAGAAATAATGCAGTTGAAGAACGAGTCGTTGAAGAACGAGTCGTGGACAAGGATAACTCTCTTCTGGTCCAGGATCTTGTCACTTTGCCAGAGCATGTTTTGCTGCTCTTGAAAACATGTGATGGATGTTTTGCCTTGCAGAAGGATGAGTTTGAATGTGTGTATGGTGAAATCCTCCGAACTCCTGCCATCTCTATGGATACGAAAGACCAAGACCTACAGATTGTGAGGTGCCCACATCCTCCAGAACCAAAGTCTGCTGAGGGATTGACCTTAACTATAAAACTCAAGGAAAATGGAATGCTGGTCCCTTCGCAAGCTACATATACAAAGAATTTTGCATGGAGAATGCTTGTTTATGAGGCAGTAGTAGAACCAGACAGCGTGATTCTGTTCATCAAAGGATTGAACCTGAGAAGAGGCAGGATTTCTGATTCTGATAATCTTGTCTGTGTTTTTGGTTCCAATTTGGACACCGATCTTCTTAATGCCAGGGATCTCAAGAAATGGGGCATTATGGATTTGGGCATCAAGGTTTTCAAGACTAAGGTTTTGATGGCTGCTCAAGAAGTGATCAGATGTGAGAAACCTAATGGCTTAGAAATACCAGAAATTGAAGGAATGAAGGCTTCTGTATGGAGTTCCAGAGGTGGTTTACTTCCATCTGTAGCTAGGGTTGAAGTGAAATCCATGATGAGCTCGAAAGTTGTGCAGATGTTGAGGCCTCCCCATCAGGTCTGTGCTTGCACAATGCTTTGGAACCAAGCTCCATTTCTCAGAGAATGGATCATGTACCATGGCTATCAAGGTGTCCAGAGGTGGTTTCTTTATGATAACAACAGTGATGACAACATAGAAGAAGTGGTAGCATCCTTGGGTTCTTTCAATGTCAGTAGAGATATGTGGCCATGGATTAAAACCCAAGAGGCTGGATTTTCCCATTGCGCATTGCGAGCTCGCCAGGAATGTGAATGGGTGGCATTCATGGACGTAGATGAATTTCTGAATCCTATAGAATACATTCAGAATGAGACCATGCCAACAGATTCTACTCAAACAGGCATTACAGTCATGGAAAGGCTAATCAATAATGCAACATCTGCATATTCAGGCTTAGTTAAAATAGGAGAAATCAGAGTTGACTGTCATAGCTTTGGCCCATCTGGATTGAAGAAACACCCAGATGAAGGTGTGATAGCAGGTTACACCTGCAGGCTGAACAGAACAGAGAGGCATAAATCTATCGTTCTCTTATCGACATTGAACCAAAGCCTGATAAAGGTAGTCCATCATTTTCATCTCGGACAGGGCTATCATTATATGAACCTTCCTAGAGGATTTGCAGTGTTCAATCACTATAAATACCAAGTTTGGGACACATTTAAGGCCAAATTCTTCAGAAGGGTTGCAACTTATGTAACAGACTGGCAAGAGAATCAGAACGAAAGTTCCAGGGACTGAGCTCCTGGACTTGGAACAGAACCTGTTGAGCCTGAGGACTGGTCTGAAAGATTCTGTGAAGTTTCAGACATAGGCCTCAGGAATTTCACCCTCCAATCCTTCACAGATCTCACTACTCACTTGCTGCCATGGCAATAATACCAAAAGTGCTTCCTATATTGGCTTACAGAAAAATGAATTTCGTTATACCATGAGCATTGCCCCAGTATATGCTTGTAACATTGTGCTTGTGAGATGCATGTCCTATTCTTTTTTCTCGTATTCCTGTGCATCAGGGAACCATGAGAATATAAACATTATTCATTTTCAAAACCATTTATTCATTCTTTTGCACTGGACTGGTGCAGCTTGTCCTGCTCTTGCAGTATTCATGTCTTACTGTGGGTGACCATTCCCTTTCAATTTCATTTTTCAATGGTTCAGCCATCCACAACGTTTTATTGTATCTGCCTATCCAAATATCAGGTGTTTCAAACGTTGAGGCTGGTGGGCAAATGACACCCTGTCCTCTGGGAGAAAAAACAATTTATTACTGTTATTCTTAACTTGTGTCAATTTTGAGCATGGGCAATGGCACAGTTTCTCCAAGTTATGGTATGGACTTTAATGCCCTGGTACGAAGTATCAAGTTATTTCTGACCCTTCAGATTTTTTTTTCTCAATCAAAATCAATCCTAAAATTCAATATCCCTCGAGACCTTTACAATACATATTAATTTAAAAAAAAATATCTCCTGTTAAAGGTTTTAACAATCCCATGAATGAAAAGATTTGATGATGAATTGCCAATCCACATTCTAAGAAGGATACAGAGCATTCCAACCAGTAGCTATTGCAGATCACTTTATTTAAAGTCTACAGTGAAAAGAAGAAAGTGACAAAAAAGGAAGAAGGTAGTTTTTCAATTTGAATGATCTTCAACTAGAGGTTTCAGGAAAAAAAGTGCCCTTCTGTAATTTGTGATACAGCCAAGCTGAGATGTAGCCTCTTGTAAAAGTCTTAGCCAATTTAAGCACTAGATGTTTCATCTTGAATTTGAATTTACAAATGTAAAAATCTAATGTAAAGTTGCAAACCACTTTGAAGAGCTTGAAATACTCTGTAATTTTTATAAGAGTGTTTTATATAATTTTTTAAAATTAAAGTTATAAGAACTAGATTTTTCTCAAGAAAAAACACTTTTATTATAGAAAAAGAAAGTACATCTGCATATTTTTGTCCAGTTACATTCTGTTGCTTCAGAGACAGATATATAAACCTACTGCCATGACTTAAGGAGATTTTTTGTTTCTCTATACCAAGGTTGTAACGTACACATTCTAAACATAAATATAAGGTCACATCAAATTTAATAATTTCATATTTTCTAATTAATTTTAAATAAGTGTAAAGTACCCTCCTGAGATAGGGATGGTTGCATTGCATCAACGTCAAATTCTTTCATAATTGTAAGTGATGGTTGCATTGCATCGCATCAACGTCGAATTCTTTCAAAATTGTAAAATATTACCGACTCTCGTGCTCTAGTATTTAGAAGCTGTGTTTTCAGCTATTTGTGTATAGCAGTGAATAGAGGTATCTTCCGTAAATGTTACGTTTGGAATTTTTAAAGCATGCATGTGTCTCCTCGGTCAACCTGCTCAGCCTATCGCTCTAAGTTTGAAAACACATGCTGTGGAAGTTCTCTTAATCCTGCCCCTTGAGGAGTGGGATGTGGGTTATTGACGCTAAATTCAAAAAAAATATTATTTTAGATACAAGTTAACTGCCAAATATAAAGTTCGCTCTTTTTTACAATCAAACGTGGTAAACCGTACTTGTATTCATTCATTAATATCAATGCTCATTTTTGTCAATCTTTTCTCATTGCTCTCATCTATCTCTCGTTCAGGCGAAGAGTTCTCCGTCTTCAATCGGGGACAACATATCTCTGCCTGCAGGACGTCATACTTATAATGGAGCAGGAACCAGCTGCATACCACGTTTTCATAAGTCATAGGGGACCCGATGTGAAGAAAAGCCTTGCCAGTCTTCTCTACAATCGCCTCACAAATTGTCACGGGCTCCGTGTCTTCCTCGATAAACATGAGATTCGCACTGGAGATACCATCTCCTGCAATCCACACCGCCATTCAGAGTGCCTCTCTTCATATTACAATTTTTTCTGAGCGCTATGCTGAATCGTGGTGGTGCTTGGAGGAACTGTACTGGATTTTAAGATCATATCATAAGCACAACAGGAAGGTTATTCCAGTCTTCTGTGATGTTGAGCCTGCAGACCTTCGTCACATTGACAGCGGATGTTATAAACATCCGCCTTTGATCAACACCAAAGCAAAGGGAGAGTCTCCGCGGAGCAGATCGAAAAATGGAAGAAGACCCTCAGCGAGGCCGCTGATATTTCTGGTATATTATTCAAACCGAAGGAAAGGTGAATGCGCCCTTTACTCATTTCTTACATAATCTACCTGACATATAAAATTCCTGGCTACTTTTCTCAATTCTAGTCATAATGAATCAATATATATATATATATATCTGTTCTGTATGGCATTTTCAGTGACTATGGGGAAATTTTGGAGGATATTGTGGGAAAAGTGTTAAAAGAGGTATTCAAATGGGGGTCATTATATGTCGCCAAATATCCAGTCGGCCTCGACCATGCAGCGGAGGACCCCCTGATCAATGAAATTCTGAAACAAAGCGATGTCAGCGACACGATGATTGTGGGGATTGCGGGAATGAGCGGAATAGGAAAAACAACTCTAGCTAAATATCTATACAACCTGAGACGTCTAAGTTTTAATGGAAAGTCGTGTTTTCTTTCTGATGTCAGAAGGAAAGATTTGCCTAAGTTGCAAGAGAAGCTCCTTTCTGATCTGCTTGGCTATAATCAGGATTTGGATCATATCCACAGTATCGGGAAGCATCTTTTACGACAATGTCGCATTCTCCTTGTTTTGGATGATGTTGATGATATCGATCAAATATATGATCTTTTAGACATTGATTCAGTGGGGCGTGGGAGTCTCATATTGATCACAGCCCGTGATAAAGATTTACTGAGACGCTCTTCTCCAAAAACTATCTTGTATGATGTTAAGCCATTAAATGAACAGCATGCCCAAGAGCTCTTCCGCCAATATGCTTTTCGTGAATCCAAACCATCCGAAGGATTCGAAGATTTAGTGGAGGAGTTCTTGGGAATTTGTGAGGGGTTGCCTTTGGCATTAAAAGTTTTGGGAGGACACTTTGTTGGCAAGTCTGACAAAGATTACTGGAAGCGGCACTTGAAAAGGTTCTCTACAACACCGGATGAAGAATTAATGGAAAAATTAAAAGTTAGCTACGATGCTCTCAATGATGAGGAGAAGGAAGCATTTTTGGACATCGGTTGCTTCTTAGTGGGAGAAGAGACAGAATTAGCAATTAGAGTCTTGAACGGATTATATGGCAACAACATTGTTCACTCCCTTGAAAGGCTCCATCAAAAATGCCTTGTCGACTTTTATTATGAAATTCACTCTGATGATGAAATTGAATGCAGACCACCCGAGGGTCCAGTAAGTATTATATATGTCTCTTTTAGCTGCTTTACAAACCTTGTCATCATACATTTGCCGTAACTATTTAATTTGTCACTTGATCAGCTGATTGGTGACGATGATCTCTCCGTAAAGTATCGGGGTTATAAACTTGCAATGCACGATCAGCTTAGGGAATTGGCGAGACATATTGCCCGACCAGAGTTTCCCGTGTTGCCAACGCGTAAACCGTTTCGGGTTTGCTCCTCCATTGACCTGGACGAATTGAGTAAATCCCACGTATGCGTGACTATTTATTTATTGTTTATTATCGTCGAGATTGGCCTTCCTTCGGTAAGGAGGTTAATCCGGTAAGTTCCTCGTTTTTAATTAACTTTATGTGATTGTGAGGGCGCATCACATCTACCGATACGGGGAATTCGACTCTCGGAAGAGGAGAATCCACCGGATTTATCGTGTTTCGCGAGTTGCGAATGTGCCCATCTATTTGTGCTGGAAGTCTCAGTAGATTTGTCGTCACTGGTGGGATCAAGGAAGCTCTGGGGTGAATTGGTATGGCTTCGCTTGCGCAATTTCCGGTCTGGGTACATACGTTCTCATTTTTACATTCGTCTTCCAAAGTTGAGAGTTTTGGAACTTCAGGGCCATATAGACAATATCGATCAGTTTTTCCAAACCTTTGATCTGGCTACTATGGATCGCAATTTCAGTAAGGTAGAACGTCTTGAATGATTCAATTACTGCACAGTATTTTATTATGAGAAAATGAAACTAACGACCTGAGTGTTGAAGGCAGTGCCGCTAACCAATATACAAGTATTGTGACATAATCTTAAACATTTGTGGATCTATTAAGCATAGGCACATACAATATTAATCCCATGTTCAAATTTCTCTCCACATTGACGGATCCAAGATTCCATATTCATATAAATTTTAAAAATCGTATAATCTTAAATCCTGATCGATGCACTTAAAAATATTCCAATTTCACATTTCTGTGTACTTTGACAGATCCAAGATTTCATTGCGTTACAAGTTTTTAAAATCGTTATCGTTTGCAAGCAGCCATGCTCGCGCTTAAATGAATTGAATATTAACGGAGTGGACGCGGACGAAGTTCCAAGTACCTCCATCAGCAGCTCGACTCTCGATGCTGGACCTTCAGAAAAATATAGCTCGTCTGCCGTACAGCAAGAAGGTGCCATGCCACATCTAATCAGTTTCCTCAAATGGACTGGATTGCCATACTTGTGTAAGATGGTGTTAACAAATATTGCATCTCTACAATCACTCCCAGTTGATTTTGGGGAACTTGCAAGGTTAAGGCATTTAGATCTATCAGGTTGCACTAGCCTGACAAAATTGCCAAAATCATTCTCCAAGTTATTGCATCTGCAGTATCTGGCATTACGAGGATGCAGGGATCTGTCCATCCCGTCAGATATTTTGGGAGGAATTTCCACACTAGAGTATGTTGACTTCAAAGGATGTGCTCAATTAGTAGCGTTGCCAGAGGGAATCCCATATCAAAGGCATCTGAGATATCTGAATTTACTATCTACATGTTTGTCACAGTTACCCGAGGAGGTGGAACAACTCGGCAACTTGAACCAACTGAGAATAGGGAGCCCAGAGTTGACGAGATTACCACGTTCTCTGGCCAATTTGAGGGGATTAACAGAGTTGATTGTGATCCAATGCCGCCGTCTACAGTGCCTCTCACCAGAAGGAATTGCAGCGCCGAATATCAAATTTTTGGCAGTAGACTTTTGTCCAATAGCAAACTTTAGTTTTCAAAAGGATCAGCAGACAATGGGCGTTTTAAGGGATCTCACTTTGAAGAGAACATCCATATCCGAGATATGTATGGCTGATGGTGTTTACCCCTGGCTCCAAACTATTGATCTTTCAGAAAATATTCAGCTAAAGCAGGTTATTGCGTTACCATCAGCATTAGTAAGACTGAACCTGCAAGACTGCAGGGTATTGGATACATTGGAGAATCTTTCAAGTCTCGTGAACCTTAAATTTCTCAACATAAATGGCTGCATAGCGCTGGAAACCCTTAGTGTACGAGGTCTGATATGTGTGGAAGAGATTGAAGCAGACGGGTGTTGGAAGCTGAAGCGAATCGAAGGAATGGATAGCCTAAAACGTTTGAATTGTCTGAAGATTTCAACAGACAATAAAATTTTCTGGGAAGATGTTCGCAAATTTTTGGTGAATATCTATGCTCATTACACCAAACATTAATTCATACAATTTATTTATTTTAATTTTCTGCAATATTCTGTGCTAATAAAGAAACGTTGGAGTCTTCTAGTGGTGTTCTGGTTAATGTGTGGGCGCCCATGGATGGGTGTGTTAACTGACTCTAACTTCAAACAATATTACAATTTATACAGTTTCTTGTTCTAATGGAATTTGTCAAATTTGTGCAGAAATCGCAATCTAGCAACGGCTTATCAAATTTCATGTGGACTGGAAAAGTGGATGATCAGATGGTGTGTTCAATTTTTTAGAAGAATAAAATTCTTTTGAAGCAATAGTAAAAAAATATATAATTTGAATTTTGAATGGGTCAACTGAAATGCTTGTGCAGGACGAAGGACAAATTAGGCGGAAAATGTCTGAACTTCAATTTCAAATAGAAATGTTTGAACGTCAATTTCAAAATGTGTCTAGTATTACAAGCTCACAGGATTCCAACCAACGCTGTTGGATACTCGAATGGGGGATAGATGACATTCGCCATATCCAAGGTTTCATATTCTGTTTTTTCACCAACGATGTTGGTGGCTGTTCATTCCATGTGGAATTTCACGACTCCTTGTGGATATCGCAGGGTAGGGAGAGTGGTGGAAGAAGGCTTCATGTATTTATGTGGACTCGCCGGGGTGAGCTAAATACAAATAGCTATAAATTCTCAGTGAAATGTTACTGCGATGCGAGTGTAAGTGAATTGGAGAAAGTTCTCGTGGAAGGGCTATGGTTTCTGCCGTTCTACTTCTCTAGGATGGACGGCTTAGGAGTCTGTAACAAAATTATTGCAAAATTTGCACCCAAAATCTCTTAGTCCGTTGCGTCGCTAAGGAGGCGGATAAAAGACTCATTAATGAGGGGAATATGATCACAGGTTCGATAATATGATGGAAAATGTAATTTTGATTATTTTTCGAAATATTTGAAATTTTATATTATAATAAAAAATATTGGTAAAGGATTAGTTTAATTTTTTATTTAATTCATTTAAATGTGTTATTAATATTTAATATATTTTAATTATGGTTTTTTTTTTAATATAAAAATAATAATTAAATAATATTATAGAATTAGAATTCATTTTAAAGATTTAGAATTTAAAAATTACGTATGGGGAGGTGAAGGCAGTGCGTTGTGGGGAGTAACTATTTCCAACGTAAGATTCACAACCATGTTTCATTATTATAAAATGTTTCTCATTTTATTTTATTGTTTAATGCACAAACATTTATATTTGGTTTTACATTTTATAGAATTTGGTTGCGAACAATTGAAATTCAAAATTCTCATCTTAAATAACCTATCTATGTTTTTATAATTACATGTTATTGAAGTCAAATTGCTCTGGTATTAAGTATTTCCAATTATAACAGAATTCTCCAAGAGGCCCTGTTGTGTAGTTTCCAATCAATTTGGAGCAGGTAGAAATCGAAGATTGAAGGAATTCCTCGAAACATCCCCTTGATGGAAGAATTCTGAATAAGTCCTAAAAAGAACCAGGATAATAGAAGAACTCTATAATAAATATATATAAATCTGTCAAAATTGATGTTGACATAAAATGTTGTAAAATTTAAGAAAGAAATAGTTTGAGATAAAACTTTATATTTAAGACGAAAACAGTTTAAGACAAAAATATTTTAAAACGAAATTTTAAATTTAGGATCACCAATTAAGAATTTAGCAATTAAGATAAAAGTAGGGATGGAATTTGAAGGGAAAATTACTCTTTATGGGGTGATTTGGCTGTCAAATACAGCCAGAAAATTTGCAAAACTGTCAATATTCTTTGTGAAAATCATCAAGACTCGTAGTGAAATTACAGAAACTTATATTCTTTGTGAAAATCATCAAGACTTGTAGTGAAGTTACAGAAAAAGGTGTTTCAGATTTGAAATTCCATTTGAAATTCTTACCCTGAACAAAACTATTACGGAAATTTCAGACTATACATAAAAAGAAATCCAATATATATATATATATATATATATATATATATATATATATATATATATATATATATATATATATTCATCCATATATGCATTTTAAAACATCATTTTTTTTTTTCTAAATAAAAATTAAAAATTTTGATTATTGCATGTGTCTTATACTAGCATCTCAATTTTCTTTTCACAATTGAAAAAATATATCAAAGAGAATAACAATAATTTAATTATTTCTTAGATAATATTTTAGTATTTATATTTTTTGGGATTGTAAAAAAATTTTCTACTAATATTGTAATAATAAATATACATAAAATGCAGTTTAATATTTTTTTATATTAATTTATTGTTAGGTATTAATATGTTGGTAAATATTTTCATCTAGTAATTAGAAAACCATGATAAGAAACCAAGTAATATTAGTAATTGATATCATTTCAAACTAGGGAATAATTACCATGTGATTTATCTTCCTTACTTGGTAGAGATATATATAAATAAATTGTGAAGGAGGTTGAAAGAGTACCTCTAGCATAATCTTTATTTTAACCTAAAAAGACATTGTCATGCCCCTATAGTCACCCACATCAAAGGTTGACTTAGAGCAGCCAAATAGCCCATCACTATAGGTTTGTGATAGCACATCACTATAGGTTTGTGGTGCATCGTGACTTAGTTTATCTCATTGATTTTATCAATATGAAACTATGTGATTATATACTACACCTCACTTTTTATATTTTACAATTATTAAAATTCATAACTTCAACACTTATTGAAGTATGTAGATAAGCATTCCATACAATTATGCCTTAACATAACCAATATGCAAATAATATGAATGAAAGTAGGCTTATAAAATAAACAACCTAAGTGGCCTAAAAATTGTCAAATATTCAAATGTGTTACAATCAAGTGAACTCTAGTCTCATGTAGCAATTGAAATTATAAAAGCACACAATTCATACAAACCTATCACCAAATTTCCTATTTCATTTACTGTCATCAATCACAACTTTGTCATAGATCAAAATCGTTTCATTTGATAAAAATAGTATAAACAAATTTCCTATTTCATTTAGTGTCATCAATCACAACTTTGCCATAGATCAAAATCGTTTCACTTGATAGAAATAGTAAGTACTCTCGTATATATGCAATGTATGAAGAAGTTAAGTGAAGGAAAGCAAGTTAAGTTTAATATTAGAAGTCAAGTGAGTCAAAGTTAAAAAGGTAATGCCTTGTCAAGAAAAACTAAGTGACGGAAGAGAAAAATGTCGATTTATGTTAAAGTGAACTTAGAAAAGTTTAGTTAAAGTTTCAAGTCATAGTTTGTATCAAGAAAAGAAAGTTAGAGTTTGCATGAAGAAAAGAAAGTTAGAGTTTGCATGATTCCATATTTAGAAAGTTTAGTGCTTATATACTCCTGGTTGGGTCATTGTAATGTGAAGTAAGAAGAGAGAATAGCATCAAATCAGTGGATGTATATGCGAGAATAATTAATGAATATAACTTCTTTATTCAAAAAGAAGCTTGTGTACTTATTTGTCTTGCATTTTCATGTTTATATCTACATCTAAATAACAAGTGATATGAAAGCAAGGTTTAGCAAGGTTTTAAAGAACCAAAGAGGTTAAGAAGGTCATGAGCTACTTTCACTAAGAGTCTTAGCTATTGTGAGTAGTTTGCAAATCAAATTTTGCATCCATTTATCCATAAGTAGAAACTAGAGCTCGTTCAGAGTTTGTAAACTCAACTACTAAAAGATTAGCTTGAGTAGCCTATAGAGCCACCACCATATCAAGAGGAAAGAGCCACCACGATTGAACAAAGAAGGAGTCTCCACTGTAAGTCGTAGCCATGAGCTTCCATACGAATATGCATAGAAGAGCTTAGCAAACTTGCTAGTAGTTGTTGGGAGCAACTGTTAAAGTGAAGGTTAAAATGATTATTTTTAAAGATAATCAAGTGTACGTGACGTTCATTTCTATAAGGCTGACATAATAAGAAAACAATGTAGAAGACAAAACAAATACTACAACCATGGGTCACAAAGTAAGACTGAAGCAAACTGAGAAAAAAAATCGAAAGGAAAAGATAAATTATTTTGAAGATCTCATAGAGGTTCTTCCACAGTCAATGCATCTAAAAGACAAGTAGATGAAGTAGAAAAATTCGAGGATGAATGGATCAGGATAAATCGGGTAACATTTCCAAAATTTACTAGTAAAAATTTAATCAAAATGAAAACTTTTCTTCGATGTAAATAGTTGATTAAGTATCGATCTAATAACCCATATGATGAAATATGTGACACCTTAGTATTTAATCTTATAAAACATGCATTGGATGAGAAGATGTCGATCATGATTTTTAGAAATCCATAAGGTGAATAGTTATCTATTATTATTATGGAAAGCATCTCCCAAGGTACATGAATAAACCTTCTACCATATTAGCTCTTAATAATATTTGGACTATAAACATTATCTTATCCTCTTGGAGCATCAAATGAAGTGCTCCAAGAGAATAAGATAATGTTTAGAGTCCAAATATTATTAAGAGCTAATAATATTCGACATATCTATTTTTAGACTGGCAATCTAAAAATAGATTCCGCCCAATATGTCTAAAATAGAAGTCCATCTATTTTTTCCAACTTGACCAAACATCTACAAATAGCATCCTGCAACTCATAGAACATGATCCATATGTCTAAAAATAGACATAGTCTAAAAATAGACTTTGCGCCAAAAATAGCCTGCGGCCCCACTTAATGAAGGCAACTTCTTTCCACTAGGCTACGTATCTTATCCGATGTGCCTCTGAGATAACGCAATACATTCTTTCCTGCCTTCGAGAAGAGCTTGGTAGGATTAACCATAGCTTGTGAAAGCTGGTTAACTGCATAGCATATATCGGGTCGTGTATTGACCAGATACATAAGCGACCCCACCAACTGTCGATAGACAGTGGCATCCACTACCTCCGCTGAAGTAGCATCCTCCTTCCTCCAGCCTCCAGGAAGAGGAGTATCAACAGGCTTGCAGCCATGCATGTTGAACTTCTCCAGTATTTCCCGGGCATACTTACCCTAAGAAACAAATAGTCCATCACTGCGCTGCCAAATTTCCAATCCCAGGAAATAATAAAGGAGGCCCAAGTCCTTCATCTCAAACTCTTTGATATACGTGAAATTATTTTTAGTGCCCGAGTCTAAAAATAGATATGTAGAATATTATTAGCTCTTAATAATATTTGGACTCTAAACATTATCTTATCCTCTTGGAGCACTTCAGTTTGATGCCTGGATGTGGCACATGCAGCTGACAGAAGGAATTACGCTATTCCTAGGGTCTAAGTGGAGCTATTGCATGATGACTTCGGTTAGAACTCATGTGAGTGAGTTTGGTGGAGTTGATTGAGGAGTTGATGTAGTTGTGTTCAGTTTGACTTAGTTAAACTAGTTGTATTTAGTCTAACTGATTAATACACTAGTGATGAGTGGTGTGAATTATTCAAATTGCCACCCCATCTGCGCTGAGAGAGAAAGAATCGTCCGTATGGAAGAATACCTTGTGACAGGTGCAAAGGTTTCCTCATAATCGATCCCCTCAATCTGTGAGAACCCTCGGGTAACAAATCTTGCCTTGTACTTCTCTACACTCCCGTCAGCTACCTGCTTCACTTTGTAGATCCATCTTGAACCCACAACTGATTTCCCTTCCAACATTGGGACAATCTCCCATGCACTGTTTCTGACAATCAAATCATACTCTTCCACCATGGCATCTACCCATACGGGGTCCTCCGTAGCTTCCTCGAAAGAGGATGGCTCCGTCACGATACACTAGTCATTGAGGAGGAGGTGTACATAGAGCAGCCCGAAGGTTTCGATATCTTCAGCAACGAGTCGCATGTGTGCAGGCTCAAAAGAGCTTTGTATGGGTTGAAACAAGCACCTCGTGCTTGGTACACACAGACAGACAGTTATTTCACCAGACTTGGATTCTCCAAGACTGAGGCAGATCCGAACCTATACCAGATTGTGGTGGAGGGTAAGTTGTTGATCATTATACTTTATGTAGATGATTTGATTTTGACGGGTGATGAACTATTGATACACTCATGCAAGGAGGGATCTTGCAAAAGAGTTTAAGATGAAGGACTTGGGCCTTCTTTGTTTATTTCCTGGGATTGGAAATTTGGCGATGCGATGATAATTTGTTTGTTTCTCAGAGTAAGTATGCCGAGAGAATAGGGAAGTTCAACATGCATGGCTGCAAGCCTGTTGATACTCCTCTTCCTGGAGGTTGGAGGAAGGAGGATGCTACTTCAGCGGAGATAGTGGATGCCATTTTTTATCGACAGTTGGTGGGGTTTGTATCTGGTCAATACACGACCCGATATATACTATGCAGTTAACCAGCTTTCACAAGCTATGGTTAAGCCTACAAAGCACTTCTGGAAGGCGGGCAAGCATGTATTGCGTTATCTCAGAGGCACATCGGGATATGGATTGTGGTACAGACAGGAGGATGAGGTGAGGCTATGTGGCTTCACAGATGCAGATTGGGCAGGGAGCCCAACGGACAGAAAGAGCACATCTGGAGGGATTTTCAGTATCGAGTCGACATCAGTTTCTTGGTACAACAGGAAGCAGAGATCTGTGGCACTCAGTTCAGCAAAGGCCGAGTATATGGCAACAAGTTTGGCTGCATGCGAGGCTATATGGATGAGGAAGATCTTGGTCGGGTTGTTCGGTTCACACTTGGATCCTACTATGATTTATTGTGATAACCAGAGTTGCATCAAACTCTTGGCTAATCCAGTATTTCATGATAGATCCAAACACATTGACATCCAGTATCATCATATCAGAGATTGTGTGCAGCGGAGAATCATGTTACTTTCATACATTCCCACGGAGGATCAGGATGCTGATATCTTGACGAAGGCGCTCACCAGGAGCAAATTCGAATACCACATAGGCAGGATAGGGGTGGCAGATAATCCTTATCTTGTTGAGAGGGAGTGTTGAGATTGCAACAAGATGACGAGCTTAGTGGAAAGAAGTCGCCTTCACTAAGTGGGCCCGCAGGCTATTTTTGGCGCAAAGTCTATTTTTAGACTATGTCTATTTTTAGACATATGGATCATGTTCTATGAGTTGCAGGATGCTATTTGTGGATGGTTGGTCAAGTCGGAAAAAATAGATGGACTTCTATTTTTAGACATACTGGGCGGAATCTATTTTTTAGATTGCCAGTCTAAAAATAGATATGTCGAATATTATTAGCTCTTAATAATATTTGGACTCTAAACATTATCTTATCCTCTTGGAGCACTTCAGTTTGATGCCTGGATGTGGCACATGCAGCTAACAGAAGGAATTACGCTATTCCTAGGGTCTAAGTGGAGCTATTGCATGATGACTTCAGTTAGAACTCATGTGAGTGAGTTTGATGGAGTTGTGTTCAGTTTGACTTAATTGAACTAGTTGTATTTAGTCTAACTGATTAATACACTAGTGATGAGTGGTGTGAATTAATTATTAATTAATTCACTAATTATTAACTCATAAATCAACTAATGAACACATCAGTTAACTTCAGTGCATGGATAGTTTCAGTGGAGATCAGTGATGGAGGTAGGTGAAAGAGCAGGTTGACTATCAGTTGTGACTATACTAGTGCATGAGTTTGCACCCCAGATTGATGGAGATGCCAATGAGAATTGCGTAATTAATACTAGTGGGATTCGAACTTGGATCACACAATTATCCAGGTTGGATTGCGCAATAGAGGCAGGCTAACAGGTGGACAGGATTGGAGCATGTGACTTGCTTGATCTGAGCTTGTGTAGTGTGTAGCATGTGAGATAGTGCTGAGAGCTTGTGAGGGGCTTTGTGCTATGTATTGTTACATGAAATCTATCATTATAATATACAGATAGTTGGGAGTTTTCAGCTTTAAGCTTTCCCATTACATAATGTGTTTATATGTGTGATTGATTATGTGGTTTTAATGTGCGCATGCGATTGTTTATATTTCCGCAATTGATGATCAATAGTAGAAGAGGTTATGTATTATGGATGAAGCTCAAATAGTGTGTGATCAGGATAATATCGATGAATAAGTTATCTATTATTCAAATTTCTACGACTAATGAATATTTTATCAAGTGTACATTACTCATCATACTTGATGTAATAGAATTATATTATAGGAAACATTTTAATCCCATCAAACAAAATTCAAATGAGCGTAATGAATATTTTATATGCGCTTATGTAATGGAGAAAGGGTTATTGATCATTGGAGCAATTGGAAAACATTAGACGGTTGAGTTTTGTCTTTGGTGGAATTCGAATTTGCGGCGGTGTTTTCTTGGTGTCGAAGTTGATTAGAAATCCATAAGGTGAACAGATTTATCTATTATTCAAATTCGCGATTAGTGAAAAATCCAGCTCAAAATGTGAGGCTAAGGCCTCTCCAGCTGCAGATCCAGCAGCCTGCTTATTTTTCTTCTTCTGCGGACAATTTGTGGCATAATGTCCGTGTTGGTGACAGTGAAAGCACTTCACCTTGGACATGTCCTGCTTCTTGCCTTTCGCACCAGAATGAGAAGCTTTCTTGCTCTTCCCATTCTTTTCTTTGGCAGCCAAAGTGAAATTCTCTTCATCAGAGTTCCTTGATGAAGATCTCATCATATAGTATTAAGCTGCGCAATTCTCATTGGCATCTCCATCGATACGAGTGCAAATCTCATGCCCGGTATAGTCACAACTACTCATGATAGACATGTCTAAAGATTTGAGAATGCAACAAGATGACAAAGCTTAGTGGAAAGAAGTCGCCTTCACTAAGTGGGCCCACAGGGTATTTTTGGCACAAAGTCTATTTTTAGACATGTCGATCATGATTCTATGAGTTGCAGGATGCTATTTGTGGAGGGATGGTCAAGTTGGAAAAATAGATGGACTTCTATTTTTAGACATACTGGGCGGAATCTATTTTTAGATTGCTAGTCTAAAAATAGATATGTCGAATATTATTAGCTCTTAATTATATTTGGACTATAAACATTATCTTATCCTCTTGGAGCACTTCAGTTTGATGCCTGGATGTGGCACATGCAGTCGACAGAAGGAATTACGCTATTCCTAGGGTCTAAGTGGAGCTATTGCATGATGACTTGAGTTAGAACTCATGTGAGTGAGTTTGGTGGAGTTGATTAAGGAGTTAATGGAGTTGTGTTCAGTTTAACTAATCTAAACATAGTTGAACTAGTTGTATTTAGTCTAACTGATTAATACATTAGTGATGAGTGGTGTGAATTAATTATTAATTAATTCACTAATTATTAAATCATAAATCAACTAATGAACACATCAGTTAACTTCAGTGCATGGACAGTTTCAGTGGAGATCAGTGATGGAGGTAGGTGAAAGAGCAGGTTGACTATCAGTTGTGACTATACTGGTGCATGAGATTCGCACACACATTGATGGAGAAGCCAATGAGGATTGTGTAGTACATCTTGGTGGGATTCGAACTTGGATCTCATGATTATCCATATTGGATTGCGCAGTAGAGGCTGGCTAACAGGTGGAGCAGGATTGGAGCATGTGACTTGCTTGATCAGAGCTTGTGTAGTGTGTAGCATGTGAGATAGTGCTAAGAGCTTGTGAGGGGCTTTGTGCTATGTATTGTTACATGAACTCTATCATTATAATATACAGATAGTTGGGGGTTTTCAGCTTTAAGATTTCCCATAAATACTTTGTTTATATGTGTGATTGATTATGTGGTTTTAATGTGCGCATGCGATTGTTTATAATTCTGCAAATTGATGATCAATAGTAGAAGAGGTTATGTATTATGCATGAAGCTCAAATAGTGTGTGATCAGGATAATCTCGGTGAATAAGTTATCTATTATTCAAATTTCTACATGGTATCAGAGCGATATTGATCATTGGAGCAATTGTAGAACATTGAAGTGGTTGAGTTTTGTGCTAGTGGAATTCGAATTTGCAGTAGTGTTTTCTTGGTGTTGAAGTTGAGATGTCTTTCAACGGATTGCGATTGGAGTATGCCCTTGAGGGCAGCTCAAATTATATTGCATGGAAGGACGGGATGGAGGCGGTGTTAGATGAAAATGGGTTGAAGGAGTTCATAGATGCTGAAGTCCCAAAGCCTACTTCTAGTGATGCTGCCGTAATTGAAGCTTGGCAAAAGAAGACAGCAAAGTGTCGAAGGAATCTGTTGGAGGGTGTGAAGGATCACATAGTGTCCAGCCTACATGGTAAGGCTTCTCCATTCTTGGTGTGGAAAGCCTTGATAGATTTATTCCAAATAAAGAGCGACTAGAGGAAGTTGGCGCTCAAGGATAAACTCAGAAACATAAAGATGGAGAAAGGAGACAGTATGCCCAAGTACGTCACGAAGCTCATCCAATGCAGGGATGAGCTGGGAAGTGGTGGGGGTTACTGTAGATGAAGAGGACTTGGTGAGATTGGCTCTCCTTGGGCTTCTGAAGAGTTGGAATTCCTATGAGGACTCTGTCAATGGTCAGGAGAAACTTCCAGGATGGGAGCGACTTTGTTCGGATCTTGTGCAAGAGGAGATAAGGCAGAGTACTAGGGATGGATCTTCATCAGAGAATGAAGATGAAGAAAATTGTGCTTTGGCTTCCAAAGAAAGAAGGGGAATAGCAAAAAGCTTCTCGGTGCGGTGCGAAGGCAAGAAGCGAGTGTCCAAGGTGAAGTGCTTTCACATCTTTGTCACCAGCACGGACATTATGCCACTGGTTTATCCCACGAGAAGAAGAAAGAAGCGGTTTGCTGAATCTGCGGCCAAAAGGGCCTTAGCCTCACAGTTTGAGCTAGATTTTTCACTGATCGCATGCTTGGTCTCAAGTATGACGGGATCAGTGTGGTTTCTTGACAGTGGTGCGTCTTTTCACATGACAGGAGATCGAGATTTGTTTACTGATCTGGATGAGAAAGATCTTGGAGTGCACATCGAGATGGGTGATGATGGTAGATACAGTGCAACCAGTATCGGTACCATTTCCTTTGAGAGGGAGTCTGGTAAACCCTTCGTATTGAAGGAAGTGATGCATGTTCCATGATTGAAGAAGAATCTTATCTCTATGGCGATGTTAGAAGACAAGGGATATGATGTTGTATTTAGCGAGGGAAGGCTTTCTTGCGCAGTAAGGAAACTGGTGAGACCCGGAGGATAGGGGTTCGAGTTAAGAACCTTTATCAATTACAGGTAGATGGTTGCGCAGCAATGGCAGGCAAAGAAAAAGGAGTGGTGAGCCGGGATGATGGCGGCTTGTTCACCGAAATCGGGCCACCTTCACCATGGAGCTTTGAAGATACGCAGCTTATCGCTACCGGGCTTCTAAAGGCACTCTTCTTGTGATCAGTCGGTCTGAGGTGTACTTTGGGAAAATTTGTGAAAGCCACCTTTCACGAGAAGGATAGTCACGCCACGATGATCCTTGAGAGAATTCACACAGACATGTGTGGACCTTTCTCGGTAGCTTCGACAGCAAAGCATGGGTATTATGTGATATTTGTTGATTACTTTTCTCGGAAGTGCTGGATCTTCTTCATGCAGAAGAAGAGCGAGACATACTCAAAGTTTTGTGAGTTCAAGGCACTGGTGGAGAAAGAGTCGGGGAAGCAGGTGAAGGCTCTTAGGGGCGACAATGGTGGTGAATTCATCTCTGGCGAATTCAAGGACTTTGTAGCGAAGGAGTCGAAGAGAGCTCATAGCACCTCATAACCCACAGCAGAATGGGGTTGCTGAGTGGAAGAACAGAACGATCGTGGGTGCTACACGGGCGATGTTGCATGATCAGGGCCTACCCATTCACTTGTGGGAGGAGGCATGAAATACTGCAGTATATGTGCAGAACCGTTGTCCTCACAGGATACTTGGCATGAGTACACCCGAGGAGGCGTTTTCTGGTAAGAAGCCTGATATTTCCCATTTGAGGATTTTTGGTTCACCTTTTTACATTCATGTGACGAAGGATGCCAGGAAGAAGCTGGAGCCGACTGTAGAGGTTGGGATATTTGTGGGGTACACTGATATTCCCCACAACTATCGTGTGT